>CAKOAT010143155.1:3828-31480 GCA_932364175.1 Eruca vesicaria subsp. sativa | reverse complement strand
ATCTTCGAGTTTTATGAAACGATCTCTTGAGTTTTATAAAACGATCTCTCGAGTTTTATAAAACGATCTCTCGAGTTTTATAAAACGATCTCTTGAGTTTTATAAAACGATCTCTCGAGTTTTATAAAACGATCTCTCGAGTTTTATAAAACGATCTCTCGAGTTTTATAAAACGATCTCTCGAGTTTTATAAAATGATTCTCGAGTTTTATAAAACGATTCTCTAGTTTTATAAAATGATTCTCGAGATTCATAAAACTGTTGCGTTTACGCGTTTGCGGGGAATTTTGGCTATTGATTCCGTCGTACCGATTTTGACCCCAACAGCCCCGCAAACGACTCCGCACGGGCTCTGCATCGAGCTTCTTAGGATCTGTCTCCCTCGAGTAAAAAAGAAACAACTTCCATACAAAGGAAAGTTTATACGAAAATTTCATCGTATAAATCAAACCTACAACGGAAAAACGTTTTCTATAAGCACGGGCCTACTTGGCATATCAAGCTTGAAAAACGCTACTCGGCTATTGTCCGATCGCGCTTCACTTCAATGCCAAGTTTACAAACCGAGTCGAACTTTTCGATAGCACGAAAGTGTCGTGGTCTAATCCTCTACCAAATACGACCTTGGCTGTGCGGCTGAACACAACCTTCACGCTAAGCTAATACGTTCAACGGATAATGAAAACTTGTTAAAAAATCGGCTAAGTTCTGTATTCTCGCGATTCACTCTATTCCCGAAGCAAGTTGCCTTCAAAATCCGACGTATAAGAAAACACTCGTACCAGAGCTCCTAAAGCCGTACGAATCTCGGAAGGTCAACACTTCACAAAGCACTGTAACGAAAAACGCTTCGTTCGGGGAAACAACTTACACGAACTCTCGGTCCTAATTGCTCTAGCACAAATCATAAAACTACCTAACATCCAAACAAGAATGTAAGTTTTAATTGCGAATATCCACAAATGAACCAAAGTGTTCCTGCAAAGCAGGGTTAAAACAAAAGCCTCGCAACACCACGCAACATCTTCGAGCCCGCAAACGTTCGGAAAACGAAACGCGGAATATAAAATAAAAACCAACTTTCGGCACTGCGAGACGTCGCAGACGCCCGGAGATTAGTTTTTCGACATAAATACCTTCCTCGATAAAGTCATTTTCTTGGAAGACCTAACAGTCCGTCCGCGATAATAAAATTATGCATAACTTCTTAACGTACGTATCCTTCGTGAAGGCCAAAACAACGTAAACATTTATCGCCTAAAAAGTTTGTTGCTGATCACAACAAACTCGAAACAGTCCTAAACAAACTTAGGTTATCTCGCAGAGATAGCTCTCGACCACCCGACACAAGGGTAATAGCGCTATAAAAGAAATCCAAACTTTTGTCAGCACTTCCGGGCAACTTAGAAATTGTTCCCGGTGAGATGCTCGGTTCTAACCAGATGAATCATATAAGGCGAGAACCTATCGTGGATTCTAAATCGGTATGGAATCAGGTTAAAATCACAATAGGCAAAACGAAAGCCGACTAGTCATCGCATAGCCTCAATCCGAAAGTAAACCTAGGTCTTTCCCTAAACCCAGCACACTGGTCGCTAACGTCTCAAGGCATGAATCGAGATCCTAAAGGAATGTCTCTTCGTCTATATCTAAACGCTCACTCGATTTACTAAACATCCTAAAACGAGCAAACGAACAAGGCGATACACTAAGGGAATAAGGAATGCGAGACGAAAACTCGCGGACCTCCCTCAATATCAACTCATATTCTTCCCGCTACATTCATACAAATAAAAACACGCTCTTAAAAACGCAAACTGATTTTTAATAAAGCCGCAAAAGCGGCAGGGACTCAGAGCCGCACACGGCCAGTCCGAAAACTATAACGGCCACGCTCGGCCAGACCAAATGGCCTACGAGGCTAGTCTCAAGGCCGGCAAAGGTCCAGATGCCATCGACATCAATATGCTCGATAATTCCTACACAACATATAACTAGACCGTAAAGGTCTTGCTAGGAAACAGGTCATACGAACCTTAACTCCGAAACGAACTACGAAAGGCTTGATCCCCTCAAAAGGGTACGTAGGCAGCCTTCACGAGGCGCAGCCCTAATCTTAAACGCTTTCCGCTCCCTGGAGAGTGGAAAGATCACTTTCAATGGACCTTTCCAACCATTAATTCCGCCTAACTTAACTAAAACTGGCTAACCACTCGCAAGAACCTTACGCTAAAGGCTCAAGATTCTAGCTAGATGGGGGGCTAACTGTTGGTGTCAAAATCGGTCACAACGGAATCAATGGCAAAAAGTCTCCGCAGAAAATATAAAAGATATCGTTTATAAAACTCGAAGAATCTTTTTATAAAACTCGAAGAATCGTTTTATAAAACACGAAGAATCGTTTTATAAAACTCGAGAATCGTTTTAAAAAACTCAAGAATCGTTTTATAAAACTCAAAACTTGAGAATCGTTTTATAAAACTTGAGAATCGTTTTATAAAACTCGAAGAATCGTTTTATAAAACTCGAGAATCGTTTTATAAAACTCAAGAATTGTTTTATAAAACTCGAAGAATCATTTTATAAAGCTCGAGAATCGTTTTATAAAACTAGAGAATTGTTTTATAAAACTCGAGAATCGTTTTATAAAACTCGAGAATCATTTTATAAAACTCGAGAATCGTTTTATAAAACTCGAAGATCGTTTTATAAAACTCGAAGAATCGTTTTATCGCCTAGTTCGCCATATGGCGACCTGGCCAAGCTGAACTAGCTCGCCGTACGTCGAGCCGACCATCCCGAGCCTCGATCTCCCACATCCTTGATTCAAGGCATACGTCCTTCGACACGATCGTATTCCAAATCACGGTCGAAATGTCTCCTGTTGCGTCTCGATCCATCCTATCGTTCGAGTTTTACGATAAAAACCGTAAAACTTTGTTTTCTCGAAAAGAACTCGAGGAAATTGTATAAAACGGCAACGGTTAAACGAAACACCGAATATTGCCTAAACTATACGATTTATTCAAGATTTTTCGTAAAAATCGTACAAAACGCGTTTTTAATAAAACCCCGAGTAAATCGTAGAAAACGGCAACGATTAAACGAAACATCGAACGTTGCTTAGGTTTACGATTAACTCGAGAAACTTATCTAAAAACGGCATCGTATCAGGAAACGATCTCGTCTAAAGTCATAAAATGCGATAAAAGCCACTCGCGACTTTAAACGAAGTCCAACCCGAAGATACGACGACGTTTTGGCGATTTACTCGCAGAAAGAAGATAAATGTCAAACTTGAAGATAAATGTCAAGTTTGAGGATAAATAGAAGATATCCGCGGGAAAAAAGGAAAGATCGAGATAAATGGAAGATTCCCATTAAACTCGAATCCGGGCGAAATGGAAAGACGAAACCGCCTAGGAAGGGAGTATATAAGCAAGAGGCATAGGGCAGAAGCGAAGGGACGAAATCCAGAGCTCTCATCTGAGACTTTCACAACTTTTCTAGACTTAGAATTTTCCGCACTTAGAAACTTAGGCTTTTTCTCGACAAGTTCGGTTTCTATGACTGGCGCTCAATTACTAGACGAACTCGCCCAGGCAGTTCGATCTCTGGTCCAGCTCTACCAACTGAACTACGTTCAACTTGATCCTCGAAAGGGGTACGTAGGAAGCCTTTCATAAGGTTCAGTCCGAAATCAATCAAATTCTTTTTCTTATCTTTTTCCGTCTTTTGTTATCGAGCTGCGACTCGATTAGGTTTAAGGTTTTTATGTTGATAACTCGCTGACGGCCCTGCGGCCAAAGCCATTGTAAACCCTTGTAATGATCGCAACGCCCTTACGCGAAATCGAAATAAGATCTACTTTTTCTTTAAATTCGTTTTATTACGTTTTTCATATTTTTCCGCATTTATTTGGTTACTTGTCGTTGGCTTTCGCAGAGATCCAGTTCCTCTGGAAAATTAGGGTTTTCCTAAGTTTCCTTATTTAACGGAAATCGACAAGTGTGAATTTCGGTTCCCACAGTCGGCTTGGTCGCTCGTTTCCAGGTTAACCCTTTCGCTGCTGTCGCTCTCGGTCTCGTGTTCGCGAGTAGGAGGTTTTTCCGATTCGTTCAGCGTTGCGTCAGGGTTGTCTTTTCCGGAATCCTTCTCCAGTAAGTTACCCTGCTCGGTTCTGGGGTGATCCTTAGGAGTCGCGAAATCGAGCCTCCTGCCGCGGATCTAAGGAGTTCCGCAGGGGCGAATTGCTATGGTTTTCGCAGTTAGGGTTTCGACCCGTTTTGCGAGCTAACCGATGAGATTTTCCTGCTCTTCCGATTTTTTGTTAAACTCGGAAAGCATCTTTTTCGATGGACTCGGCGTTACCGTTTGTAGCGTTGGCCGCGGACGCATCTTGTGGTGGTGGTGTTTTATCAACGTTGCCGCGTTCGTTGCGAGTTTGTTGGTCACCAGTCATCGTTTCTTCGTTGGACATGTTGCGGCTTCGGTGTAAGATAGATCCGACCACCCTCCTTCTAGCGCCAAACTGTGGGAACCGAAATTCACCTACTGTCAATGAATCGTAAATAAGGAAACTTTGAGTAAACCCTAAGTTTCCAAAGGACCAGGCTATCTGCAAAACCGCACAACGATAATTAAGAAAACGATGAACTTAAAATTAAAGTAAGGATGAACGAGATTGAGAGCAAGAAGGTTTTTATTCTGAATCTGTGTAAGAACGGTTACAACGAGAGCAAGAAAGTTTGTTTCGTTTTTCCGAGATAACGATCTTCGGAGTTTTCCGCGGATTTCCTTTGTTCGGAAATCACTTTTGGATTTATAAAACGATTTCTCGAGTTTTATAAAACGATTTATCGAGTTTTATAAAACGATTTATCGAGTTTTATAAAATGATTTATCGATTTTTATAAACGATTTCTCGAGTTTTATAAAACGATTTCTCGAGTTTTATAAAATGATTTCTCGAGTTTTATAAAACGATTTTTCGAGTTTTATAAAACGATTTCTTTTATCTTTTTGCGGGGAGTTTTGGCTATTGATTCTGTTGTACCGATTTTGACCCCAGCAGAACTCAACTTTCATGAGTTATGTATCTCTATGTTAGCTCTGTTAGACATTCTCAACACGCGCGAATAGTTAGATAAAAGCAGGCATAGTTATAAAAGAGTACGAATATAAATCCTACAAGTCTGAAAATAGAAGTAAAAACATAAAAGTACGAGATAAAGGATATAAATGGGCAAGTGAATCAGTCCTCACTGCTCTCATCATCATCTCCATCGTCCTGATGGTACTGGTCAGATGGACCTGGTGCCGATGGGTCAAAGGCTGAAGTACTCGCTCTGCTCGAACAGCGGCATCTCGAGATGCGGGACCAAATTGCCCGAAGAGCATCCAACACTCCTCGCCCAAAACCCTCTCATCTCCTGTCTCTATCCCTGAGAGATTTTGGAACTGGATCGGGGGTGCTGCTGGTGAAGCCTGAGAGTTACCGGCGCTGCGGACTCCTGTATCTCGGCGTGATACAGATGGGATGCGGACTAGGAGTGCGTCTGGCTGGAACCTAAGCCTGTCGATATCCATCACGAATTCAGTCGTCGCCCGGTGAGGCAGAAGGAACCTGCGTGTACCAGCTGTAGTCCTGAAAGTCCAGGACAACTCCATGTCCATCCAAAGGCTGTTACGCAGATGAGCTGCATCCAAGTAAGCACGAGAAGTGTTTGCGCTGCCCTCGTCAAAGCGGATCCCGAGGTACTGGAAGATCGGTGTCAGAAGACTCCCTACGCTCTCCCTCTTCGCGGATGTACCGGTGAAAGGCTTCGTCTTCAAGCTGACGATATGCTCAGCGAAGACGGCACCCAGGTTGGGTGTGGTCAGTACGCGGTCTGGGTCCAGGAAGGTCAGGTCTACCAGTCCATCAAGTGCATGGTAGAGAAGTGATAGCTCGTGGATCCTCACCTGTTCGGCTCCATATTGCAAAGCAGAGTGGCGGCAAGGATCCGCATGAAGTACCGGAGAGTGGGGTAGCGGATGTCGGTCTGAATCACCGTGGCTGAACTCCAGGGGCCTGTGCCACAGATCTCCCAGAACTCCTTAACGTTCAGGAAGTTGGAGAGATTGCTGCGTGTGGCCGTGGAGTGCTCAAAGCCGTAAATCGTGCAGAGCTCGGGGACAGTGCCGTAGTACCGGATGCCCCTAGCGAAGAAAGAGAGAACGCCATCACAAGCAACACTCGTTTGTTGGTTCTTGTACTCGAAGCGAACACTGGCAATGAACTGCCAGACGAGTGAAGGGTAGAGGTCATAGGTTTGGGAACCCATGGTCCCAAATCCTAGCTGAACGAGCATCTCCTCAAGGTCACCATCGATCCCTAAGCGCCGGATAGTAGAAGGCTCGATGAATCTTGTGGGTACAACCTCCACATCAAGTCATGCATTGTAGAATAGGCTGTCAAAGGTGTCCCAGTCGTCACTCACTGGACGGTGCAGGCATTCTTAGCTCTTGGCTGTGGCCCGCGGGTCGGTAAAATCCTGGTAGATCGGAATGGGTGTCCCATCCTTACGTGGCCAAGGATCACGTTCATCTTCCTTGTCTGAGGAAGAAGATGATGGAGGGTTTCCCCTAGAGGTTCAAGGTAAATCGAGTCTCCTCTTCGTTCTCCGCTCTCGTCGTGCGTCGCTAGATACCATCTGAAAAAATAGAGAAAACGAGAGAGTCAGCAGATCGCACATTTGATCGATATCAATCGATGTAAGCTGATGTATATCGATCGATTTTGTGTCCTTGTAACCCGACCAGATGTGCATATCAATCGACAGAGAATGCTCGATGTCGATCAATATCGAGTTCCGAAACCTGCAAAATTCTCAGAAATCCAAATCGCGATTTCATAGTGTAATTCCTAGTTCTAACACTCATAAACCTCTATTCTATCAATCCTAGCAACTCGAATCGAAGAAAAACAAACTTATCTACCGGTTTCTATTCAAGGTTTGTTTTAAACTTTGTTCTCTTTGAAATCTAATAATTCATATACCATGATTTTGACCCGTTTCTGGTCATGGTATTGATATGTATTTATTATAATTATCTATGTTTTGGAGTCTATTAGGTATGTTTTCAGGTTCAGGAGCATTTTGTAGTAAAGTGATGATTTAGGTGCCTTATGGAGCTTAAAGGAGAGTTTTACAAGATGACTATGAAGATCCGACATTGAGAGACACATATCGATCGATACACACCTTGTGTAATCGATTGATGACGATTCCGTAGAAGTTTAAGTCGAGATACTCCATCGATCGATGTACAACATGTACCATCGATCGATACAGAGCGTGATGAGCAAGATTTACTTGGCCGACATGAAGCCCAAGTTCTCACCAAATTACAAGATTGCCCCTGACGAGTTTTTAACCTAATTATACTCCATATTTATAGTTATGCATATGATCCCTAGAAAGACATCATTAAATCTAATAAGAAAGTTTTGTATTCTATTTCTACTTAAGAAATAAAAGTATTTTCTTTTTATCTTATTCTTTTACTATGAATCTCTTGGCTATGTCTGAGTAGATTCAATTGTTATATTTGGGGTTCAAATAGTTATGAGGGATTAGCTTAAACTATGGATTGTTGAGTTGTTATATTCATTATCCAAATGAACCATAATGCTTACTCTAGACTTGCTACCTAGAGTTATGATTATGGAGTGACTAATCTAATAGTCATTTTCCTGAAATCATTTGGCTAAGCCCAGACTCTATTACGCACGAGCGACAGCCGGTCTGATAGAAATTCTCGGGTTAACACAGTTTCAATCCGATTTGATACTATATCGACCGATACTCCTATAGAGTCATCGATCGACGGCAACATATATCGATCGACACTGCGATAGCAACATCGATCGATACTGTCGGCAATCAGATCAATGGATGAGTCTAATAGCGACAGCTATAGATTTATCTAAGGATTGAAGTTCTCATATATTTGCAAGCAATTCGTTAAAACATCCATAGATTTATAATCCTGATTTTCTGAATAGTAACCTTGAATCTAATTACTTTCTTTCATTGTTTTCAAACCCAAAACCTATTTTCATTAGCAACTTATCATTGCTACCAACTTTTATTTATTGTTTTAAACCTTTTCAACCTAGCTTAATCACTTAGGATTATATCTTTTGTGACTCTAGTTCCTTGTGGATTCGATCCCTAAGTACTACGATTGAACATCTTATTTGAGAGAGTAAATGACTCCTTAGGGTTAAACATTTGAGTGGTATCAAATTAGGCGCCGTTGCCTGGGAACTAAGATCACTATTAGATTTAATCTGATTCAGTCTATGTTATTTGTTACTTTTTATTTTTCCATCTTTTGACATAAAATTTTTTCTTTTTCTTTTTGTCTCTTTCAGGTACATGCCCAGCAGTACTAGAAGCAACAAGGATAAGCAACTTTTGTACTCAGAAGATCCCAAAAATCTGGAACGTAGCATCCGCAAAGACCTACGCTCCACATCGATCGATACCAACACCTATATATCGACCGATACGCGCTTTCCACCGACGATCAACAACCGTTCGTTGACCAACACCAAAACCACCTCATCAATCGACATCAACCACTGTTCGTCGACCGATACCCTTCACTTGACATCGATCGATACACCTCACCCTACATCGATCGATACTAACCGGTGAGACATGGTAGCGCCTATGATTCTCATACCCGACGAGAATGGAGACCTGCGTGATCAAGATGGTCACCTGCGAAATGCAGCAGGTCAGAAGCTGAATGATCAGAAGGAGATCATTACTGAAGAAGAGACTGCACCCACAGGCATTATTCAACATGTACAAGAGACCAGAACTTTGGCTGATTACAACCGTCCGGATCAGTTCTATTCAAACCGATCAGCCATCCTCCCTCCTGCTATTCAGAGAGGAGATTTTGAGCTCAAGCCGCAGTACTACACACTTGTAGGACAAATCCCTTTTTGTGGTTAGCCCCATGAGCATCCTATGGACAATCTGGAGAGGTTCGAGGATCTTGTAACCCTAGTCAAAGCAAAAGGAGTCCCTCAAGACTATCTTTTCTGCAAGCTTTTCAAGTACTCTCTATCAAGAGAAGCTTTGCAGTGGCTGAGACAACTACCACCAGGTTCCCTTACCACCTCGAGTGACATCAAGCACGCCTTCCTGCGTAATTTCTTTGATGATTCACGCGCTGAAGACTGGAGGAAGAAAATTGCTACATTCACCCAAGCCCCTGAAGAGTCATTCAATGATACTTAGAACAGATTCAAATCCTACCAGCGAGACTGCCCACACCATGGATTCAACAAAGTACAACTGCTCTGCACTTTCTACAGAGGCATCAGCCCAGATTTCAAGAGATCCATTGATACAGCTAGTGATGGCAACTTCACCACCAGGAATCCTCAGAATGCTATCAAGCTAATTGGTAACTTGTCTTCCAGCAACAGCACAAGAAACTCTATGCCACAGACCACATCATCCCTTAGGAAGGAGTATGTCAATGAAGTTCAAGCACAGCTACACAACATTCATAAGCTCCTAAACAAGCAGATATATTCAGTGGAAGATTCAGACATTATTGAAGAATATGTCAACTGGATTAGTGGAGCTGGTTTTCAGAGATCTGGTAACCAAGGAGGATACAGAAACTTCACAGGCCAGAGAAGCAACTTCAACCAGAGTTCCCAGAAGCCCAACAACTTCAGCAGCAGCAAACCTAACAACAACAGAAGCTATGGAAGTGCCTTCGACTCAAATCCACACCCACCCACCCAAGATACTAAACTAGAGGAATTGATAGACAAGATACTTGAGAGTCAGCAGAAGCTAGAGGTAAACTTCAATGGAAAGATCGATTATGTCTACACCACCTTCATCACGAAGATAGATGCCCTCAACACCCATGTGAAGAAGCTAGAGACCAAAGTGTTTCAGACAGGTGAAGCACTCAAGAAGCAGGAGTCTGCCCACAACCAGAACATTAATGCCATCCTAGATGATGACTTTTGGCAAGAGGTAGTAGAAGAGATTCAGAGATCTGATGATGAGAGTGAAAGAGAGTTCGCCTACGACTACTATCGATCGATATCACCAGCTCAACATCGATCAATATCGCCTTTAGTACGTCGATCGATAGACTTTGACGAGTTTCGATCGATGGACTCAGACGAAAACCCTCGCGAGTTCAATTCCATCAAGATTATGTCTCACGCTGCCTTCGCAGCACGTCACCCACATCCGCCCATCCCTGTCATCGATCGACATGATGACCCCGTCATCGACCGACACCAAGACCCTGGTATCGACCGACACACTCCAGCCAGTGTCGATCGATACACAGTACCCCAACGCCGAGTGCAGCTTCCTAAGATCGACAGTGCACGTCTTGACGCTTTCCGGGAGAGATATTACACCACCAGAAACCCTACAGCAGCCCTAAAAGAGAGACCCACGGATATTTTTGAGTCTATGGAGCTAAAAAAGAAAACTCATTGAAGAGTTCTCAGAAAAAAGGAAAGAGAAGATACCTAAGCCCTATAAGTGAGAAGCTAATGAGAAGGAGTTGTCAAGCTTCAGAAAAAGAGTCCTCAGAATACCTAAAGAGAAACCTTTTGAAGAAGCCTATTTTTCACACAGATTGTGGATGTTCTTTAGAGAAACCAAGGAGACAGAAGAAGACATCAGGAGGATGTTTAACCAAGTCAGAGATAGCCTTAAGCAGAAGATAACACTGGAGAAGAAGAGTGATCCAGGGAAGTTCACAATACCATGTTCCACCCAAGGTGTTGAGTTCCCGCGTGCCCTCTGTGACACAGGATCTGGAGTTAGCATCTTACCCAAGCTTATGGCAGACCATCTAGGTCTCAAGATAGAGTCTTCTGAAGAAACTTTCATCTTTGTGGATTGTTCTCAACAAAGCTCTGAGGCATCGTTCGCAACCTTGAGGTACAGATTGGAGAAACCCTAATTCCTACAGACTTCCATGTCCTCTCCAACAAGCTCAACTTCAAGACTTCTTTACTACTTGGAAGAGCCTTCTTAGCCACAGTTGGAGCTGTTTATGACCTACAAACCAACAAGCTATGCCTAACCCTTATCAACCCTTCCATCCACTAGAACCCTGTTCCGGTAATCAAGTTTCCAAGGCCAACAAGCTCAACACTCGTAGCCACATGTTTTTGTGCCCACGAGTATGATTCTATGGAAGAGTATGTAACCGAAGAAGCAGTATCGACCGATGACACCACTTCTCCATCGACCGATACCGTTGCAGAACCATCAACCGACAGCACTACCTGGTCATCACTCGACGGAGTATTCCGACGGATCGAAGACAAGTTCCCAGACGCCGATTTCAGCACAAATGAGTGGGAAAACGATCACTACATGCCCGAGCTAGCTAGTATCACTACTCAGGACGAGTATGATGAAGATTATGAGGAGGAACGAGCCACAAAGTACCGATTTCTTCGAGAAGATGCAGAACACCCCCCTAACCCGACCTTCCTCCGACGAGCATCGACCGATACGGAACCCTGTCCATCAATCGATATGCCTCAACCTTAAGCGCCCATTGTCTACTCAGTGTCACTAATCGATCTGCTGTTTCCAAAGACCCTTGACGAGTTTCCAGGCAGCGATTTTGATACAGATGATGAGTACGACACAGACAATGCAGAGGAACGAGCCACCAAGTATAGATCTCTTCGCCTAAACCAAGCCATATGCGGCTTTTTCTCTTGCCTTTTCCGCCCATCGACCAATGCAGACCCTACACCATCGACCGATATGCCTCCACCCAGATCGCTCAAACGACGTTTCGAATCAACGAGCGATGAACTTTACTGCAAACCAGTCTATGTCCCACATGAGCCACACCACGGAGATTACTCGATTGGAAGCTGGGCCAGCACTTATCACGAAAGTTTTGCAGTAGATACCGCACCACTACCACCCGCGACCCAACCTGCAGCACCTGTATCGATCGACACGGAGCACAAGCCGTCGACCGACATGTTTCACAACCAATCGACCGATGAAGCAGATACACCATCGCTCGATATCAATCTCCAACCACCAACCGATCCTGCCACAACACCATCCGAGGTACAATCACTTAAATTTGATTTAAATTCACTAATACCGGATGAGTTTGGTATTTTCAGGGATTCAGATGGTCATGCACGAGCTATAGATGGGAGAATCATTCCTATCTCCACTGAAGATGTTGTAGACATCCTTCAGATGGCCAATGGACCTATCATCGAAAACGATCCGCACCAAAGAAAACGGCCATCGACCGATGCATGGAGACTCGCATCGATCGATATGCACCGAGAGTATGGGAAGAGAGCCTTCCACAACGGAGTTTGTCGTTTCTTTTGGGAAAAGAAGGATGAATATGGAGTCTACAGAGATGAATCTGGCCATGCAAGAGCAGTAGACGGAGACATCATCCCTGTTACCAAAGAAGACATGGGAAACTTGCTGAAGAGAGCCTCATTATTTGGACGCTCTTGTTTCTGTCTACCAGGATATGCTGATCAATATGCTAAAGGAGTTCCAGATGGCAAGCTTTACACACAGGCAGAAGTCACCTACATGCTAGATGGAAGAACCGGAGATCACAACTGGGAGATAGCAGCCATGCAATATGAACATGAGAAAGACCTATCAAGACTTCGAGGTGAACTACTCTGGAGGATACTTGTTTCCCAACAAGTACCTGCAACCCATCTCACTAGCCACCATAATTCCGTAGTCAAGCTAACTGACTTTAACCAAGCGCTGAGTGGGAGGCAACCCACTGTTAGGTATTTTACTTATTTATTTTATTTTATTTTTACTTATTAGTTTCGTTTTTATTTGTTTTTAGGAAGATAGACACACGATCAATACCTATCGACCGATACGAACCAGTCGATATCGCTCGACACAGACCTACACGCATCGATCGACGATGGCGACTCACCATCGATCGATATCCATATCGGTCAGGTATATCGTTCACCACTTCGATATCAGTTAACACATTTAATTTTTCCTATGCTCTTACTCTGACTGATTATACACAGGGGACAGTGTATGATTTAAGTATGGGGGGAGATGATTACTGATGCTACTTTACCTCTTTTTGATCTTATTTATAAAAGTTTTCAAAAATTGATTTTATTGAGTCAAGAAAGGGAAAAAATTTCAAAGTCTTACTTTTTATCTTACCACTCTTTAGCACCATTCTTAGATTTGTTGATTGCAGAAAGTACTATAGATGCTAAAGGGGATCATCGATCACCTATGTCAAAACTTTCATGATTGTCTGGAAGAACCAAAACTGATTTCCAACCTAACCTGACATCTATTGCTTGTCTTGGGGCTTGGTATACAAGGGATCGGAATCCTCCTGCAAGTCTGGAAGGTAAAATTCTCAAAACTTTTGGTTTCCTTCTTTCCTTCCTTTGGCATCCCCAGAGAATAAAAGACTGATATGATTTCCTGAGAGGCAGAGGGAGAGGTACATTACCTATGACCCATCTATTCTAAATCAAAGGAATGATCAAAGCGAGGGAGAGCTACATTACCTATGACCCCACTATTCGCTTACACTTTGTCAAGAAAATCAATAAGATGAACATTAGTTGTTCATTGGGATTGATATAAAAAAGAGAGAAAGAAAGAGTTGGGATTCAGAGAAGGGGTATAAAGAAAGAAAGGGAACCAAGATGAGAATGCCTGAAACTTGTTTGAGTTGAATCCAAGTGTTCCTTGATCGATACTCCCAAGGTAAAGCCTACACCTTTATTTTTATGCATAAATGAAATCAGTAGAGGGGATAGACAGACAAGGAATGTTTAAGTTGATTGGCTAGATGTATTTGGTTGCTCAGCTAGGATATGGTATAATGTACTTCTGTAGTTGATAGATATGAGATGTGGTTTGCAACAAAGTAAGAGGTGATGATTTTGAAGTTGAGATTTTGATTGAGTCCCTGCTGTTTTTAAATTTCTTTCAAAGACTAGCTTAAGGTTTGCTTGAGGACAAGCAAAAGGTTAAGTCTGGGGGAGTTGATATACCATGATTTTGACCCGTTTTTGGTAATGGTATTGATATGTTTTTATTATAATTATCTATGTTTTGGAGTCTATTAGGTATGTTTTCAGGTTCAGGAGAATTTTGTAGTAAAGTGATGATTTAAGGGCCTTATGGAGCTTAAAGGAAAGTTTTACAAGATGACTATGAAGATCTGACATTGAGAGACACATATCGATCAATACACACCTTGTATAATCGATCGATGAGGATTCCGTAGAAGTTGAAGTCGAGATACTCCATCGATCGATGTACACCATGTACCATCGATCGATACAGAGCGTGACGAGCAAGATTTACTTGGCCTTCGAATTTTTCTACTCGCCGTGTTGCTCTTCTCAGCCTCGAGTAACTTTTATTTTTCTTAGTTACATTTCATCAAGTCGTTATAGTTCACCGTACTCTGTTTTTTTTTTTTTAGATGCCAAAAAAGGAAGCGCCCCACAAGTTCCCTGTCTCTCCACTACTCTACAATACTTTGTATTTCCCTGTTATAAATACTCGTTGCTATTGCACCACACATTGCTGATATGATCGATTCTCATAACTCAAAATCTACCATCAGTCGTCTCGGCTTGTTTTTTCTATCTAATCTTTCGTTCAGTACCATGTTGTACTGTACATGTGTAATGTTTTTTCAAATAAGTCTTGTTGTGTGTTTTCGATTATTTGTAACCTAAGTTTGTTTTCAGTTTTCGTGTAATGTTATATCAATTTGTGGTTTTCTTCATCAAGAAAAAAAAAACAAAAACAAAAGAAAACAAAAGAAAAAAGAAAGAAAAAAAAAACAAATGATTTTGTAAGTCATTTAACAATCATCAAAGCAATAATATTAGATTTGAGTAAGATTGTATGAATTGGTTAATAACAATCATTAGAAATTCACATCCCACTAATGTGTTTATTTATTTCTCTCATTAGTGATATACCATGATTTTGACCCGTTTTTGGTCATGGTATTGATATGTTTTTATAATAATTATCTATGTTTTGAAGTCTATTAGGTATGTTTTCAGGTTCAGGAGCATTTTGTAGTAAAGTGATGATTTAGGTGCCTTATGGAGCTTAAAGGAGAGTTTTACAAGATGACTATGAAGATCCGACAATGAGAGACACATATCGATCGATACACACCTTGTGTAATCAATCGATGACGATTCCGTAGAAGTTGAAGTCGAGATACTCCATCGATCGATGTACACCATGTACCATCGATCGATACAGAGCAAGATTTACTTGGCCGATTTGAAGCCCAAGTTCTCACCAAATTACAAGATTGCCCCTGACGAGTTTTTAACCTAATTGTACTCCATATTTATAGTTATGCCTATGAGCCCTAGAAAGACATCATTAGATCTAATAAGAAAATTTTGTATTCTGTTTCTACTTAAGCAATAAAAGTATTTTCTTTTCATCTTATTCTTTTGCTATGAATCGCTTGGCTATGTCTGAGTAGATAGATTTGTTAGATTTGGGGTTCAAATAGTTATGGGGGATAAGCCCCAACTATGGATTGTTGAGTTGTTATATTCATTATCCAAATGACCCCTAATGCTTACTCTAGACTTGCTACCTAGAGTTATGATTATGGAGTGACTAATCTAATAGTCATTTTCCTGAAATCATTTGGCTAAGCCCAGACTCTATTAGGCACGAGCGACAGCCGGTCTGATAGAAATTCTCGGGTGAGCACAGTTTTAATCCGATTTGATACTATATCGATCGATACTCCTATAGAGTCATCGATCGACGGCAACATATATCGATCGACACTGCGATAGCAACATCGATCGATACTGTCGGCAATCAGATCAATGGATGAGTCTAATAGCGACAGCTATAGATTTATCTAAGGATTGAATTTCTCATATATTTGCAAGCAATTCGTTAAGACATCCATAGATTTATAATCCTGATTTTCTGAATAGTAACCTTGAATCTATCTACTTTCTTTTATTGTTTTCAAACCCAAAACCTATTTTCCTTAGCAACTTACCATTGCTACCAACTTTTATTTATTGTTTTAAACCTTTTCAACCTAGCTTAATCACTTAGGATTATATCTTTTGTGACTCTAGTTCCTTGTGGATTCGATCCCTAAGTACTACGATTGAACCTCTTATTTAAAAGAGCAAATCACTCCTTAGGGTTAAACATTTGAGTGATATCAATAATCAAGAGATTATACCTTGAAGGATTGTGGATTGGAGAGAAATACCGAGATGGGAAGTGAATTTCGAGTCGATTGAGGTAAAAAACGGTGAGATTCCGAGAAGAATCGAGAGAGGAAGATAGGTTTGTGAGTTTCGGGGGCGGTTTGCGATTGTGAGGGGAGAAAAAGGTGCGTGTCGACTTAAAAGGAGTTGGCCCTCGATAAGTCCGTATCGATCGATGCAGATTTATATATATATCGATCGATATGAACCATTTAGTCTATATGCTTACTAGTTTGCGGTAAGTCTAAATAATTAATAATGATGATTAAGAATTTTAATCCTAAAACAAGAGAAATTAAATCTTAATAGTGGGTTGTCTCTCACTCAGCGCTTATTTTAAGTCATTTAGCTTGACTAAGCGATACCTTACCCTAGTTGGAGTTAGGCATGCCTAACTTTAGGGGTTTAACATTTGGGGGCTTAACCCAATAATGTTTTACTCGTTCACCATTTACCGTGAATTCTTCTCCTTTCTCATTTACAAGGGTAACGGCTCCATTAGGTTGGACCGCTGTGACAGTAAAAGGGCCAGACCAACGAGATCAAATTTTTCCGAGAAATAAAGTCAAACAAGAGTTATATAAGAGAACCTGATCATTCGGGACGAAATGTCGAGAAATGATATGTTTGTCATGATAAGCTTTGGTTCTCTCTTTATATAACTTAGAGTTATCATAGGCCAGATGCCTTATTTCATCCAGTTCATTAAGCTGGATGAGTCTCCGTTCTGCAGCAGTCTTTATGTCAAAGTTCAACAATTTAGTAGCCCACGCTGCTTTGTGCTCTAACTCGACTGGTAAGTGGCAAGATTTGCCGTAGAGTAAGTGAAATGGAGTTGTTCCTAATGGTGTATTAAAGGCGGTTCGGTAAGCCCAGAGTGCATTATCTAATTTCCTAGACCAGTCCTTCCTTGTGGCACCTATAGTCTTTTACAAAATTTCTTTTATTTGTCTGTTAGAAACTTCGACTTGTCCACTTGTCTGCGGATGGTAAGGTTTTGCTACTCTATGTTGAACTCCGTTCTTTTTGAGTAGATTCTCAAAAATTTTGTTGATGAAATGAGTTCCACCATCGCTTATAACTACTCGAGGAACTCCAAATCTTGGAAAAATGATGCTCTTGAAAAGTTTGATAACAACAGAAGCATCATTTGTTGGTGAAGCAACTGCTTCAACCCATTTGGAAACGTAATCGACAGCATCCAGAATGTATCTGTTTCCGTAGGAAGAAGGGAAAGGACCCATGAAGTCTATCCCCCAGCAATCAAAGACTTCTACTTCAAGAATGAATTTTTGTTCCATTTCGTGTCTTTTGCTGATTTTTCCTTGACGTTGGCATATGTCGCATTTGACTATAAAGGCATGAACGTCGCGGAACAGTGTGAGCCACCAAAATCCAGCTTGGAGAATTTTTGAAACCGTTTTAAAGGTTGCAAAATGTTCGGCGTATTCGGATCCATGGCAGTGATAAATGATATCGGAAATCTCAGTTTCAGCTACGCATCGTCGAAATATGCCGTCGGCGCATTGTTTGTAAAGGTAAGGTTCGTCCCAATGGTACCTCCTTACTTCTCTGAAGAACTTCTTTATGTCGTAGTTTTTAAGTTCTTCAGGTTCGACGTTTGCGGCAAGATAGTTTACTATGTCAGCGTACCAAGGTCTTTCGCTAAATCGCTTTTCCACAGCGTGCGTTTCGTGTGTAATGTCTCCATTCTGGGAGATATTATGTTTATTTTTGCTTGCTTGGCATGCCACAGTTGGGGTCGTATCGATGGCGATCTTAAATGAGATGTTCCTTAGGTCAATATCTCCAGTTCCATCAATCGATATGGTGTCACTAGTATCGATCGATTGGATTGATTGTTCATTGATCGACATCTGATCTCCGAAGTTAATGCTTTCAGTATCAACAGCCGATGCAAGTTCGGATGACAGTTGTATCTGACCGATAAGTGATGAATCTGTGAATTACACATTTTCAGTCGGTATGAAATCATTAATGGAGACTTCTTCGTCAACTCTTATCCTGGAAAGATGATCTGCGACACCATTGTCTACTCCCCTCTTATCTTTTATTTCCATATCAAATTCCTGGAGAAGGATTATCCAACGGATAAGCCGTGGTTTCGCATCTTTCTTTTGCATAAGATATTTAATGGATGCATGATCGGTGTGAACAATGAACTTTGAGTCCACTAGATAGTTACGGTATTTTTCGAAAACGTACTACTGCAAGTAGTTCTTTCTCAGTTGTTCCATAGTTTCTCTGAGCTTCGTCTAGAGTTCGGCTGGCATAATATATAGCATGTAGCCTATTATCTTTTTGTTTCCCTAAAACCGCACCTACAGCGAAATCGCTCGCATCGCACATTATTTCGAATGGGAGATCCCAGTCAGGTGCTTGTACGATGGGGGCAGTTATCAATGCTTTCTTGATCTTTTCAAATGCTTGTTGGCATTCTGGTGTAAAATCAAATTTAGTGTCCTTACAAAGGAGGATAGTCAGGGGTCTGGCTATCTTGCTGAAATCCTCTATAAATCTCCTATAAAATCCAGCATGTCCTAGAAAGCTCCTGATGTCCCTTATGTTAGTCGGGGGTGGTAAACTCATCATCACCTCTATCTTTGCTCTGTCTACTTCAATTCCGGCTGCGGACACTTTGTGTCCGAGTACGATTCCGTCATTAACCATGAAATGGAATTTTTCCCAGTTTAGGACTAGATTCTTTTCCTCACATCTCTCCAAGACCTTGCATAGGTTGTCGAGACAATCTTTAAAACTCAATCCATAACGTGAGAAATCATCCATGAATACTTCCATGAAGTTTTCTATCATATCAGTAAAGATTGACATCATGCAACGTTGGAAAGTAGCTGGCGCGTTACATAGACCAAATGGCATCCTCCGATATGCGAAGGTTCGATAGGGGCATGTGAATGTTGCCTTTTCTTGATCATCCGGATGTATCGGGATTTGGAAAAATCCGGAATATCCATCAAGAAAACAATAGTATTGTTGATTGGCTAATCTTTCCAACATTTGGTCAATAAAAGGCAGAGGAAAATGATCTTTCTGAGCTGCAGAATTCAGCTTCCTGTAATCGATACACATTCGGTGTCCGGTCACAGTCCTTGTTGGGATTAGCTCATCTTTTCCGTTCTTAACGACTGTAATACCTCCCTTTTTGGGTACTACGTGGGCCGGGCTTACCCAATTGCTATCAGAAATTGGATAGATTATCCCTGCATCAAGTAGTTTGATGATCTCTTTCTTCACGACTTCCTGGAGATTTGGGTTTAGTCATCTCTGATGCTCTATGGATGACTTGGATTCGTCCTCTAGATGGATTCGGTGCATACAGAGGTCAGGAGAGATGCATGGGATGTCATCTAAAGAGTATCTAAGTGCTTTCATATGCTTGCGAAGTTAGTTCAGTAATAGAGCAAGTTCCCCATTAGTGAGATTTTCGTTAACTATCACTGGATAAAAGTTGTCCATAAGAAAATCATACTTGAGCCCAGCGGGGAACGGTTTAAGCTCCACATTAGGTACTTTTTCTTTCGTAAGATTTCCTAATGACGGCGGGTGTTGATCGATATCAGTATTCAGATATCGATCGATTTTGATCTTTAATTCATCGTCGCCTTTGGTTTTGATACCAGAGGTTCCTTGACCAGTCTCCATGAGACGATCGCACTCGACTACTCTGTTATCTATGCTGAACACTTCGTTTTGAGCAAGTACATGCCCATTTTCCAAATGATCATCCGAGTACGATTTCTCAAAAGATTCTTGGGTCAGCTCATCAATCTCATTTACATAAGATAATTGTTTATCTATCAAAGGAAGTGTGATGATATTTCCCATATTAAATCTCATAGGGATGTTGCCTATGTTAAGATTGATTCGTCCATCCTTGACATCGATAATGGCGTTTGCAGTAGCATGGAATGGTCTACCTAATAGAATCGTATCCCTTGGTTAGTTCTTGTAATGCAGCACAACAAAATCTGTTGGGACAACGCATCCATCGATCTTTATAGGTACATCTTCTAGTACTCATTTCGGGATCCTAATAGATCTATCGGCGAGAACTAATTGGATGTTGGCTGGCATAAATGCAGTGTACCCAAGGAACGTTGCAATGGAGTGCGGCATTAAATTAACGCTAGAGCCTAGATCACGGAGTGCTCACAGAAATAGCTGATCTCGAATTGTGCATCTGAGAACGAAGCTACCAGGATCGGGTCTCTTTTCTGGGGTTTCGTTCTGAATTATTGCGCTAACCTCTGCAGAAACCATCATGACATTGCGTTTCTCTGTTGAAAAACTCTTGGTTGTCATTCCCTTAACATACTATCTTATTGTTGATGAAATCTTGAGGGCGTCAATAAGTGGTATCTCCATTTTAACTCGTTCGAAGGCTCGTCTACAGATTTCATTGTCTATGTTGCGCTTAGTATTAGACTTGGGAGGGTAGGGAGGTAAAGTGTTGTACACCCGTTCTATAGTCGGTCCAGTGGGTGTTGAATTCTTTTTCGAATTCGTGGGGGTTTGTCGATCGATATTGTTATTTTGGTATCGATCGACATCAAAGGTTTCCTCTCCATCGAGAATGATCACCTGCTCCTCAGTTTCCTTAGAATTTTTAATCGTTTCTTTGTTCTAAGGGAGTTCAGTTCTCGAATCGTGGAGAAGCACGGGGTTTGGAATGGGTTTATCCATTTCTAGAATCTCAGTGTTTCCTTCCGAAGGAGTGCTTTTCCTAGTAATCGGAGTTAGTTGTTTCCCATTTCTTAATATTACAGCACTTACGTGATGTCTCGGGTTTGCATCAGTCTTCCCTGGTAGACGTCCTGCTTCCCTCTTGATAGCGATAGCATTATTGGCGATATCGCTTTCTAGGCTCCTAATTTGCTCATACAAAGCGTCAAGTTTCTTTGAAACTTCGCAGTACGCAATATTCAGCTTGGTGTCTAGGTCATTGCTTAACCTCCGGTTTCCTGTGAAAGCATGGCTTAACCTAGCTTGGGCCCTTCCTCGGTGTGATCCAATGAGGGTGTCGTAGTTTTGGGTAAAACGATATGTGTTTAAATGTGCTCCTGAGGGCTTCCATGTCTAAGGAATGTTTGCTCAATGGACTGGACATTCTTATCGCCTTGAACTGTATCAGGTTTCTTTTCCTTTATCAAAGAATGAAGTAGATCCAAAGATTTCTTAAATTCATCTATTTGAAAATCGTTTCTGGACCTAGCTTCTCTTTCTTTATCTTTATTTTCATAAGATTTACCCTTCGCTATGTTTTCAATCAAACATTTTGCTTCTTCAGGACTCCTAGAGCTAAAATTTATGTTACTCGCATTATCTAGCGTGATCTGGTAATCTAGCTCGAGGCCTCCGTAAAAGAATTTAAGGAGTTCAGGTTCCGAATAACCATGGTGGGTACAATCTCGCTGGTTATTCTTAAATCTAATCCAAGCGTTTCTGAAAGATTCTCGTGGGCCTTGAAGGAATGTGGAGATTCTATGTCTCGCGTCCCAATATCGAGATTCATCGAAAAATTGGTTTATGAACGCATTGCGAATATCTTTCCAGCAAGTTAGAGATCCTGCTGGTGTCTGATTCAACCAATTTCTGGCCTCTCTCCCTAAGAAGAAAGGGAAAAGTCTACAACGATTATTATCATTGAGTGTTAGATCTTCCAGAAAATTGATGTGCTCGTGGGGGTGTTCTGAGGCAGAACCACGGAAGGGGTTCTTTTGTACAAGATGGATGTAGTCAAGATGAAGCGTAGACTTAATTGCATCATCTTATGGTAGCTTAATGGATGACTTATTGGAATACGTCTTAATGGGGTCTAAGTAGTCTTGCAACTTTCCTGCATCTTCAGTTGAAGATGGATAGCATTCAACAGGGATTGCAGTCCCCTGTTTAACTGTTAAATTATTGGTTTCATCGCTTAACTGACCTAACGGTTCGTTTTGGACTACTTCCTCATTAACTAGGTTGGTAAGTAAAAACTTACCTGCTTCCGGCTGGTCTGCGTCGATCGATACTGGTTGAACTATGTCGATCGATTCCTTGCTCGACATATCGACCGATGTTTGTGTTACGTTGTCGATCGATGCTCGGCCGAAATCTGTCTTTTCCATCTTGAGTTCCCTGTGCTAGCAGAGAAAACGGAAAAGGAATTAAGTAAACAAAAATAAAATCTAGACTATATTCTAAACTAAATTTGATGGTAATGAGAAAGAGTCCCCGACAACAGCGCCAAATTTTATATCACTCAAATTACCCTAAGGAGTGAATTACTCTCATCAAAAGAGGTTCAATTTTAGTACTTAGAGATCGAATCCACAGAGACTCTAGGATTACACATCAGATTATTTAGTTTTCAAAATAAAGCTAGACAGCAAGTTTTAAACAGTAACTTAGAAGATGAGCAAGTAATTGCTCGATTGATTGATTGATTTGCTAAGAGGAAAGAAAGTAGTTAGACTTAGGTATTTTCTCAGGTATGACAAACATGCAAGTTTTAAAGGGTTTTTATTGTTCATAGTTCTGGATTCAAACTGTTAAGCTTTTAATCTATAGAATTAGCTTCTACTGGGTTTCGGGTCAACAAATATCGTTCGATGACCGTGAGAAAGTATCGATCGATGTTCGATGGAATATCGATCGATGACTCCATGCTATATCGGTAGACAAGATGATTATCCTGTCGAACGATATCGCTTCCAGCAAGCTCTAGTGACGAGTTTGAAACGGTTCTCTAGTCTTCACTAAAATAGCTTAGATTTCAGGTAATTGCCAAGTTCTCACTTGTCCAAATTGATCCTAAAATCAAAGATAAGGGTGATTAATCCTTAACATTAGCATTTATGCTGACTAGATGAAGAACTATATTTTAAACACCCTAGTAATGGTTCATTCAATACTTGAGTCAACCTTAATGAGAAACCTAAATGTAACAAGAGAAACTACTCAAACATATTCATGAGAGACAAAGTCATAATGGTTTGAATAATGCTTTAAAGATAGTAATAGCAAGAGAAACAGTAAAGAATTAAGTAAAGCAAAAGAGTTCAAGATCTTCTATGGATTTGTAGTTCAGATCTCTCTCTCTCTACTCCTAAGCTCTTCTCAAAGTATAGCTAGATGCTTCTCTCCAAATTAGTTCTTAAAATATCTCTCTCTAGAAGTCTGCATGAACTAGTACAAAACCCTCATAATATAGCCTAACAGGCGGCCAGGGACTTAAAATGTAATTATTAAAACTCTTGTGAAGCAATTAGGGCTTCTCTTTAATTAATCACTCGGAGGACTTCTGTATCGATCGATGGCGAATGCCTCAATCGATCGATACGGTTAATCTCATATCGGTCGATTGTTCTCAACGTACGTCGGTCAATATCTTTAACATCGTTTTGCTCATATCTTCATAAAGTCTCCCTTTTTAGCTCCATAATGGCTAGTTTACACCAATGAGTACATGAACCTGTAAAAGCTCTAAAAAGACGTTAGAAGTATCATTTTTTTCCAAAAACATATATAAATCATGGTTAAAAATGGGTAAAATCCATGACATATCAGAGATGTATGGACAGAGGCTCAGCTTCTATTTGTCCCCAGGTTTTTAATTGGCAATCGGGAAATTCAAGAATTTGATTTATCAATGGTGCGTGGAAGGAAAACAATAAATTTACAGAACATGGGTGGTTCTCCAGAGTGGTGGGCTCAGAAGAGAAGATGATGGGGGAAATGAATCTCCTAAGAAGTTTATCACTCTTACATGCAGAATGTAAAGCTTTGATATGGGTTATGGAGTGCATGAAGACCCTCAATTATTCAGAAGTAGTTTTTTGCAACAGACAGCTCCAGTTGGTGAAGATGGTGTCCTCACCTGACGAATGGCCCGCTTTTGCTACACATTTGGAGGAATTCTGATGCAGTAAGAGTTTCTTTCCTTCCTCCAAGATTCGACATATTCCAAGAGCAACTAATCTAGTGGCGGACAAGCTTGCACGAGGTGCTCGGTGTTCCCCTTCAGCTGTGGTCTATGTCGATTCCAAGCCACCGATTTGGTTCTCCGGACCGCAATATTTCATAGTTTAATTTATTGTTGTCAATATATATATTAATATGTGATATACCATGATTTTGACCCACTTTTGGTCATGGTATTGATATGTTTTTATGTATATTTACTACAATATAGAGTCTATTTGGAGTATCTACAGGTTCAGGTACGTTCTGGAGAAATATGGTGATTTTGGTGCCTTTTGGAGCCTTTAAGTGCAGAACTGCGCAGACGCGTCAGATGTTTAGATATGGAGAGAGATCTTCCCATGGTGCGATTGAGCCCATATTGTGACAAAAGATAGAGCTTTGAGTTAGATTTCCAATGCCACCAGTTTGAGGTCAATCCAACGGTTAGATCAGACGTTATGCCCATTTTACGGAAGAGTAGTCAGACTGCCTCGCGAGAAAAGGCTATCGAGAATAGGAATGCATATCGATCGATGAGAAACACTTCATATTGATCGATATGGATGCCAGAATGCGGGCCGAGTATATTTCGTGATCAACTGAAGCCCAGAAGAAACCTAAATTACCAGAATGCCCTTGGACGACCAGAAACCCTATTTATGTTATTTGCAAGCCATTGTTGACGGCGACGCTATCTACGCTTTCTTTTCACCTTTTGTTATTGTTCTTAGCTAGGAGAGAAGAGGGGAACTCCTTCAGAGTCCTCTTGGAACTCCATTGGAATTATCTTTATTTTCTTATTCTATTATTATTCAGACTATGATTTGTGTTTCTTCTATCATGTCTGAGTAGTTCATCTTGTTAGGTTTAGGGATTTCATGAGCTTAATGTCAAACTGAATATCAATTAGGATTTCTATAATATCTATAGATCTCTACAACAGGGTGATTTGTAATACTAGGATCTGGAGTAATTAGGATACCACGATAGTGTGACTGATTGCTTAAACCTAGAATCATAGGACAATTGAGATACATGAAAGTGTAGTCAATTAACGGAACTCGAATCCTGCTGGATTAGATACTTAGGCGCATATGAGAATTTGGTCTAGGAATCTAGTTGAACATAATCGATTAGGTCGTTAATGCTTGTCTGAGGTAATATCGATCGATACTCAGGCCATAGTATCGATCGATACTCGCTTCTTGTTCGCATGCGAAAGGTGGAACAAGGACTTAGACATCTGATTAGTAATTGCATTGATAGATGGATTACTTACTTATTAAAAACGAGTTCTAGAATGAATATATAAGTTGTTAGCATCTTGAATTGTTGTTTTGAATCTCTTGATTGATAAATCCCTAGGTCTAGCTATTTCTCTTTATTGCTTACAAACTCAACCAATCGAACAACTACTTTGTTCACATTGCTTTTATTTATTGTTTTATAAATTGTTTACCTAGCTTAACTTTGATTTCTATAGTCTATTGTGTGTTCCTGCTCTCTCTGGATTCGATACCTAAGTGCTACGATTGAACCTCTTATTTGAGAGAGTAATTCACTCCTTAGGGTTAAACATTTGAGTGATATCAAATTAGGCGCCGTTGCCGGGGAGCAAGGATTCGCCATTAGACTTGATTAATAGGTTTAGTCTAGGTTTTATTTACTGTTATAGTTATTTAGTGAAAAAATTTTCTTGTCTTTCAGGTACATACATGCATATCAGTACCAGAAGCAGCAAGGAGGAACTACTTTTCATCTCAGATCCTACAAGATTGGAGCGTTCGATCCGCAAAGAGAAATGTTCCCTATCGATCGATAACAACACTGGTTCGTCGATCGATACTCGCCAACCACAGTCGACCGAGACACCGTCTTCATCGACCGATACTCGCCCACCCACATCGACCGAAGCTACCCTTCTGTCGAACGATATTTCCCACCCAACATAGATCGATACTTCACCTCGAAGATCGATCGATACTGAGCAGCGAGACATGGTTGCGACGATATCACTTGTACGAGATGAAAATGGAGACCTGCATGACCAGGAAGGTCATCTGTGCAATGCAGCAGGTCAGAAGATAGATGGAGAAGGAAATGCAATCCTTGAGTCATCTGCTACCACTACGGATGCTAGAGTTTCTCGCAAGAGAACGATAGCAGAATTGATCAGGCCTGGAGAGTTCTATGTCAACATGTCTGCTATCCGAATACCTCTTGAAGTCCCAGAATTTCTAGTACACCCCAAACACCTCCTTCATGTGAGTGAGCACCCTTATTGCGGTCTGCCTCATGAAAATCCCCTGGACCATATTCAGACACTAGAAGACTATATGTCTGGAATCCAGAAGAATGAAGCAACGAAAGACTACATCATCTGCAAGTTGTTCACATATTCACTTTCTGGGGATGCTAAACGTTGGCTGAGGTGTCTATGAAAAGGTCTCTCACTACATGGAATGATGTCAGGAATGAATTCATTAATGAATTCTTCGATGATGCAAGGGCTGAAGAGATCAGAGATAAGATTTGGACATTCTCTCAAGGACCTACAGAAGCTTTCAGAAGCTCTTGGGAGAGGTTTATGGGATACCAAAAGGATTGTCCACATCATGGTTTTACAGAGATCCAGTTATTAAAGAAGTTCTACAGGGGCGTTGATGTAAGATACGGTGTTATGATGGACACTGCAAGCGATGGAAACTTTCAGACAAGGACCATAGAGGAAGCTAAGAGGCTGATTTAGAACACGGTGTCTAGCAACAGTGTCACAAATCTGGATATACACAGGGTAAAATCAGCTGCAAAGGATAGTGACAAGAATGTTGAGGCTCAGATTGGTTCTGTACATGAAGTCTCATGTGTGCAACACGCTACATACCAGGATGAGGATGAGATGGAATTTATGCTAGATAAGCTTTTGAAACAACAGCAAGAGATGACTGAGCGTTTAAATCTGAAATTGGCTTTTCTCTGCAATGATTGGAATGGAAGGTTAGAAACCTTAGATAGCCATTTTCAGATGCTACGCACCCAAGCTTATCATACTGCAGAAGCTGTAAAGCAAGAAGTTTTGGTCAAAAAGAAAGCTGTGGAAAGTGAGAGGCACCAGGTGATGTCTTGCATTATTGCATTGTTTTATCTACTCTTTTGCATACCTTTTCATCATGTAGGTTAGGTTCTAGCCATGTTTAGGTTGCATTTTGCATACATGAGTCCCCTTTAGGTATTGGAGTTTCACATGGAAGCTTTGGAGACATTTGGGGTTCATTAGTGGCTCAAAAGAAGCAAAAGGAGTGATCTAGACCCGGA
>CAKOAT010143044.1:7589-76105 GCA_932364175.1 Eruca vesicaria subsp. sativa | reverse complement strand
TTCAGGCAAGGTATGTGAATTTCAAAGAATCTCTTAAGGATGTGGAGAAGTAAACTAGATTATGAGTTGATTCCTCTGTATTTTTTTTTGTATTGTGTATCAGACGGCATATTTTGTGGGTGTATTGCGGAAACTCTGAAAGTAAATAACTCAGACCAGAGGCAAGGCAACTGAGTGTGGTCAGTGCTGTTAGAGTTGCAGTCAGGAGCTCATTCATGGTAACATGTTGATACACGCTAGAAAGAAAAATGTATCGTAGAAAGAGTATGACGAAGTGAATTTCACATACATCTCTTACTAATAGGCTTCCATGGATAACAAAAAGGCGTTTTGCAGCTCCAATGCTCCGACGAAATCCACCACCACGGCTCTGGCGAAATCGACTATGAATTCCCTGAAAGAGTGAAGAGTTAACAACCTCTACGAGCTGGTTTCTGCGGGGATTGTTGAGGAGACGGTGGCGCAGATCTCTGGGGAGAAACTACTCTACAGAGACGAAAGGGTTTAGGCAAAATAGTATCAGACTGAAGTGTAGAAGAGAAGTGATTTTTAGACCTTGAAGAATCCGCTGAGATTGTCGTTGACGATCATGATCATAGATGAGGACTTCGGAAGAGCGAAGGAAACCGGAAGTTCACGACGGAGAAGATCACTCTCATGAGAAGAAGAACGAGCACTAGATCCTTGTACTTGCCAGTAGGTGATGTAAGACTGTTTAAAAAGTAACAGAACAACTGACCATCTTAGGAGAAGAAACAAACCCAAGAAATTGGTTCAGTCGGATCAAACTCCATGGTATCTTTACTTAAAGCTGTGGTTTTCTCATTCAAGAAACATTAGCTATACCTAGCATTGAATGATTGAATATGCTGAGCGCGAGTGAACTTTATTATTATATTTCTGACAGTTTTAATGGCAATGTTTTTACCATCATATATTTAATTTAGTTTAGTTTGATCCAAAAAAAATATTTTATTTATTTGAAAATATATTTAATTTATTTGATATCAAACTCAAATAACTGAGTTTGGTCACTGTAAAGCAAAAAAAAAAAAAGAAAATTTTGGATATGATATTAAAGAAGATCATTTTTTGAGTGAGACCATTTGTAAGACATCTAGAAGTGGGACCACATCCATTCGTCGAAGAATATTTTGTTTTGTGAATGTTTTTCAGATATGCACATAACTATATGACACAACAAGCAAAGTTAAAAGCATCATGAAAATATTTACATCAAACTATGGGTAAAGAATTAATTATAGATCCTATTATGGACATAGAATCCAATTGTCAATATTAAGAAATTAGTTTTATTGGTTAGCGGATTTTTAGGCCTTTGGATGATATTCTAGTCAACCATATCTACTGACTAGAGATAATGATTGTACACGAAATTAACATGTAATAGCTTTTTCTTTTTTGTGCAACGAAATTAATATATAATAATTCTATAGATTTCAATTGAAGCTTTTAGGAGATAAGTTATGATTTTGTTATCTATGTCTTCAAACGAACTTAATTTTGTTATTAAAAAGAAGGCGGGTTCAGATGTTTTTTTTGCTTATTTTCTAGGATTTGAGAGGAGCAGTTGGATTTTTTTTGAAATAAAATAGTTTCAGTTTCTGTTTGTTCTGTAGTTAATTGACAGTGATAAACGGTCACTGTACAATTTGGTTCTCAAAAAACAATGATAAACGGTCACTGTATGAACTTAATATTTTGTTTTGTGAATATTTTTCAAATATACACATGATAACTATTTGACACAACAAGCAAGGTTAAAAGTGTCATGAAAATATTTACGTCAAACCATGAGTAAGTAATTAATTATTGATCCTATTATGGACATAGAAGCCAATTATCTCTTTTAAGAAATTAGTTTTACTGGTTAGCGGATTTTTTGGCGTTTGGATGATATTCTAGTCAACCACATATAATGACTAGAGATAATGATAGTACTCTAAATTAACATATAATAACTTCTTTTTGGTGCAATGATATTAATATATAATAACTTCTATAAATTTCAATTTAAGTTTTTGAGAGATAAGTTATGATTTTGTTATCTGTATCTTCAAGCAAACTTAATTAAAGTTAAGGCGGGTTCAGATGTTTTCTTTTTGGCTTATTTTATAGGATTTGAGAGGTGCAGTTGGATTTTTTGAAATAAAATAGATTCAGTTTATGTTTGTTCTTTAGTTAATTGACAGTGATAATGGTCACCGTATAATTTGTTTCTCAGAAAAAAGTGTGGAACATGAGAAGTGTAAGTAAGGCATGAGAAGTGTAAGTAAGGCCCAATGGATCTCATCTCATCCGAAATGCAGATGGTATGTCAACGCCACAATTGAAGGTGACAAAATCTTTAGCTTCCGATTGGTGCCGCAAAACTTGCTCTGACGAATTTTGAGCTTTGATTTGAATTTGTTGTTACTTGATCTTAGAGGCATTCCTATATCTTTTATGTTTTATTGTGTGTTTGTTTTGAAGTTCGGTTAAACTCGTTTCCTATTTGTAACTTGAACACGTGAGACATAATCAAAATTGTGCTAAAAAATCTATTACTGACAAATTTTGAGTGATTTCAGGGCTATCTAAAACTCGGCCTCTTTAAATGGTCTAGTTGTGGCCATTACTAAGAGTTGATTACTCTCTAGGGCATTTTTTTACTTATTCTTACACTCAGAAATCTATATTATTAAAACAGAAGTCACTTTTTGAGGGTACCCTTTTATTTTGCAAGTATTTACAGTCGAATGCCACTACATTATTTTTAAGCTATGATTTGTATCAATCGGTTTTACCCGATGCAAGTGGGTTTGATCTGATGGAATATTATCAATATATTAATAAACGATATTGAAATTACTCTTACCGATTGATATGGCGATTTCTTTGGGATCGGATTTTGGTTTCGATTTATGGTGAGTCTAACATGTATTTGGGTTTCATTATGTGGTTGATAGCTAAATCTTGGGATCTTTGGATTCTGGTTTCGAAATATGGTGATCCTCGGTGGTTTGAAAGGGCTTCTTCGGATGAAGCGATGACACATCTCCATCTGTATGGTTTCGATGAGGTTTTTTGTTTCAGGTGCTGATGGCTGTGTTGGTCTAATGGGTGATTTTGAACCAATCTTCTTCGATTCCTCTCCAGTGTGTTTTCATTTAGGACAAAACAGAGCTCCAACAGATTTGCTATATTGCTGCTTACTGAAGGGAGTTTGTTCGAAAGAGAAGGTATGCAATATGGTTTGGGATGATTGGTATTTTCTAGGGTTGACAAAAAGAAAAGGGACAACATATAGATCGTGTAATTGCTTCTAGGATCCAACGGTACGCAATTTTGAGCAATCGTGGATTGAAAAAGAAGAAGCATTAGGTACGATTAGTGGGTTTTGGGTTACATCCGGTTTCTGAAACTCATACGAGATTTTGGGTGTCTTCAGTCTTGGTCTCTTTTTTGGATTCTGTATTTGATAGTATTGGTTGTGAGTCTGGAAAATATTCACACGTTTACGGTTTATAATTTTAGGATTCTATTGGTTTGGCTTTTCAATTTAGAGTTTTGATATATATTTTCTCCTTACCAGACATCTCACAAATTTGAACAGGTTAGTAATTAGTGTTGGTCTCATGTGTGGATTAAATTAGTTTGAGGGCAATAACAATATCTTAATATGTTTGGCAATTGGGGATGTTAGAACAAAGCACGATTGGTATCTATGTATTCAGGTTTGGTGGTGAAAGGTTTCTATCTTCGTGAGCTCGAGTTCATTACTTGGCTACAAATCAAAGGGTTGGATTTTGATTGTATAGTGTAAATCAAGAAAGTGCATAAATGGGATACAAGGCGGGTATTCTGTTGTTAAAAATTGTGAAATTCAACAAAAGATGTCCACTGATAAATATTTTATGGGCAATCACTTTTCCACGGTGGAATTGAGGGGTTTAGAGGTCATGATAATGAAGGAGGTCGCTACATCATTTATGTGATTTGTCGAGAAACTGCAAAGGTAATTAGCAGCTTTATAATGCTTACTTTTTGACAAATAAAATTAATTAGTAGCTTGGTTTTCTGATATGAACATGTTTAATCGAATATAGAATGTTTCTGACGTTTTTACTGTCTATTATGGTTCTTTTCCTACAGACTATGGGCCACGGATCTGCGTCTTATCTGGTTTAATAGGGAAGAGATGATGATGCTCATTGATGCATTTCCAAAGATTGGTACCTTTATATTAAAAATGTATTAAAAGTGCAACTATGTGACCTGAAGGGACTGCAAGTATGTGGCTTCCAGTTTCATGCGTCAAGGTTGTTCTTTTACTTAATTTTTTTTACAAAAACATGTACCATTATCTTAAGAAAATTTTAAGAAAGAAGAACATAGGAACTATATTTGTGGTTAAAAAGTGAGTATTATAAATTTTCCGACAAAATTAACAGGAGTCTTTGTCTCATGTAGGAATCTAAAGCGAGTAAAATATATGCGGAACAAAAGGAAGAGGAGGTCAAGATTCTATAAATTTCTGTTGAGGGACTTGAGCGTACTGTAAATATGTTAGTTTTCTATATTTGCCATTCTTTAATTATACTTATTTGTGACCGTTGTATTAGTTCCTATACTTATTTGTGACCTATCTTGGCTTCCAGGTGTATGGTATGGATGAGGAAGTTAAAAGGCATCGTACATTAGAGACAGAGCTCCATGCTCTCAGGCAGAGATTGTTTAGATTTGAAGACCTCACCGGCACTGTGGTCACAAGCACTGAAGGCAGAGACGAATATGAGAGTCAACTATTCATGTCAGCCATCCTAATCCTACTCAAGATTTAAGTTTTAAATGTGGATCTTTCTCGGTGAATACTGATATTGGTAACTACAGGTCAAAAGAGCTGCAAGGTGCGCATGGTCATATACAAGTCCTCCAGAAGGAAGTAGCAGAGCAAACCAAAGAGGTGAAATTTTTCTTTCCTCACTTACAGATTAAACAGCTAAAAGAGTACATCTCCGAAATTTTAATGCATTCTGAGGCATAAGCATCTAAATACCAAGAGAAGGTATTGGAGTTGTAGACTTTAGCAGTTCTTACCACTAAGTTACATTGCTGAATCATTTAGTTCAGCACTAAGCTACATTGCTGAATCATTTAGTTTCAGCGGATAATTAGTTTCCATACTGCACATTTTGCACACATTTGCGTCTCTGTTGACATTCTAGCTAAAAACATCATGTCACGAATTATTGTTATTTCTGTTATCTATTGTGCTGCATCTGAAGGAGGCTAAATTTGATAAAATTGATGTTGATTTCTATAAATTCTATTAGCACATGAGAGTGTAATTTTCCTTAATTTGTAGCTCATATAGTTTCATTGGCTCTAATGTTAACAGTATAAGGCTCTGGATGCCATGATTCGAGACTTCAAATCAGAGGATTCAAGTTCGTCAACTCCAGCGACCACCATATCGCATAAAAATGAGAAAATCTCAATAAGGAGCAGAGGTTCAAGTTCACCCTTTAGATTTATAGTTGGGTTGGTACAACAGATGAAATTGGAGAAGAATCAGGAATTGACTATGTCAAGGGTTCGTGTTGAAGAATAGGAGTCATTGCTAGCTGCTAAACAGAAGGAGGTCCAGCCTACCTGCATTAGATTCTTCTTTTCTTCTGAAGTGATTTATAGAATCCCTCTTACATATTTTCATGCTGTAACAGGTTTGCACATTGAACACGAGGAAAGCTGCAGCTGATAGTATGACTCATGATGTTATTCGGGATCTACTTGGTGTGAAAATGGATATAACTAGCTATGCTGTATGTATTTTAAACTATATATCATCTTCAAGAGAGTTTTAAAAGGCATTTTTCCTAAACGCATCGGTTTCGTCGTTGGGATATTGCAGGAGTTGATTGACCAGCACCAGGTCCAAAGAGTGATTAAAGAAGCTAAGCAACATGCTGAAGAGATCATGTCCAAGGTGATGATGCTATATACTTATTGCATCCACTTTCTTTAGTTAATCATCATCTTTGTTTTTGACGTCTCTTTTTCTCTATCGCTTTTAGGACCAATAAATCATCAACCTGAAGAGACATATTGATGCTCTTGCTAAGGAAAGAGAGAGGTTAGCCATGTTCGACGTCCACCATAACTGTTCTATCACTACCCAATATGCTTAGTTTTCTCTCTTAAAGTACTCAAAGAAAAATTGATTTAGCGTTTTAAACAAAAAAGATTCTTACCAAGGTTTGCTCTCTTGGGATGTTCCTACTTAACAGTTGCATGTTAGAGTTGAACAAGAAAGATACAGATGTTCTTGCGACACAGATATCTTTGGACCAACTACAAGAGCGAGCTCAGTTGCTTTCTATGCAAAACGAAAATGTTGAAGGTAATTTAAGAGTTTGTTCTACCTTTAATCCCACAACCATTGTTACGTGTGTGTTTTTAGCTCACTAATTCTATCTTCGATTTTCAGAATGACAAAAGTAATTTGCTGAGGAGGTTAGCTGATCTTGAACGAACAGTCCATGAAGCACAAGCCATAAACCCAAGAACATGGATAAGAACTCAATGATTTGATCTAAGGTTTTGAATTTTCTATGGAACAAGATACAGTGTCATTTAAATTTGCTGACACTGATTATACCAAGAGGTTGGAAAAAGCTCAGAAGCTTCTTTCTCATGCTAACAATGAATTGGAAAAGTATCGCAAAACCAGCAATAATATTCCATCTACAAGAACTCAAGGACAGAGCTCTGGTTCAAGACATCGGTAAAGATATTTTCTTACCAAACTGTAAGTCCCACATCTAAATTCTAATTGCTTAATGAAATTTCTTACTTGTGTGGCTTTATTTTATAATCTTTTGGAATGATTGTGTATAAGAATGCATATAACATGTTATAGTCGGTAAGTTGGTTTGTATTTGTATGTTTATATTTTTATGAAGGAGGAGTTTTGCAATCATTCGGTGTTAAGCCACTTGACCACCATTTTCCTCATTGCTAATTACGGAGTAAACAAAATATGATGGTTTTCACTCTTGCACACAAATACAACAAAGAAAAAACTCAGAACCTATATGTTTAAAACTTCAAAGACTCATCCTGAGACAAGGAAGTTTACAAAAGAACAGGTGTAATATGACAATCCACTTACGGAAGGTCTTCTTCCTCTTTAGGTTCCCAGGTCTTCTTCCTCTTTAACTTCAAAGACTCATCCTGAGACAAGGAAGTTTACAAAAAGAACAGGTGTAATATGACAATCCACTTACGGAGGATCTTCTTCCTGAGACAAGTATTTTAATACTTTTATATAAAATAAGAAACATATTACTAAATCTCATCAAAATATATTAAGTGTTAACAAATATATAGATAATTCCATTATGAATGTAAAAAAAATATAATGGTTTCTTTATGTAAAATGTTTATACTTATAAAAAATTAATTAATAATTTTGGTGGAACCATATATTTACATAAAATTCCAAAAAATTCATTAACTTATTTTGTATCGCGGATACCCGCAAATCCGCAAATATAGAAAAAATAATTTCTTAAAAATGGTTTATTTTTTTAATATAAAAATTTAGTAAATTTCATTAAAATATACAAAAAATAAAAATTTAATTTATTAATCATATTATTTTTTTAAAAATAATTATTTATATTATTTAATAACTATATGTGAGTCCTGCGGGTTCTCTGTAAATTTAAGTGAAGTGAGTTCAAATAAATATATTTTCTTTGCGGGCAAAAAATGTTAAAAAAATTAGTCAAAAAATGAATCAACCCGCTGCAGAAAGGGTCGAGCGGGACGGGTTTGACTCGCTTCCCAACACTAGGCACGAGTGTATAGTTATGCAACATCACAAATTCAATACAATTTTCAAAACACCTTAACAATCAACAAAATATATTTTACATAAATATGATTACAAAAAACACATATATGACTACACAAAAACACAAATGTAAAAATTAAATTTATAAAAAAATTAAATTATAAAATATACCTGCCCTCTAAAGAAGTATAACTCTCTATACTCCCCATTACAATCAAATATACTCAAATATAATCCACAAATGCGATCGAAACATACACATGTAAATTTCATCTTATTTGGAAAAGATACAATACCCACGCTTCGGTCAAAATCTAGTACTTATTAAATGTGAGGCACTTTCAAGTTGGGGTGGGATGTTGTTTGGACAACTATTCCCTTAATAAAACAAGTTGGTTGCGTAGCTGGTTATAAGAAATGCTAAGGTGGAATTTGTGTTTAGACATTAATTTAGTTAGGTTTTTCTTTTATGATTACTCATTCCAGATTTTGTTTTATTGTTTATTTCTCATTTTTCAGATATATAAAACAAACACAATTGTTCTAATAAATTGTAATTTATTTTTTCATATTTTAATATCAAATTTCATATATGTATTTGTTATATTTTAAAAATTATATAAAAATGAAAACTATAGTTTGTCTAAAAGTTCATTAATGCTTTTACATTATGAGATCTGAGTTCAAATCCCAGAAACATAAACTATTCAGATTTATGGAGAAAAGGGTTATAGCTATGTTACATGGAATCGGAAAATATTTAGAAAGCGAATACGTGTTGGAAACGCTTATATATAAAATTAAATATTGTAAAGAGTAAAATCTAATATATAATTCATAATTTTATACAAGAAGTGCATAATTACAAAGAGAAAATATAATAATATAAATAAATCATACTGTATAAAAATTATATCGCTTTGAAACTGAAAAAAATAAATAAAGGCAATTTAATCAATTCATGCACAACAACTGAATAATACAAAAAGAAAACGAACAAGTGAAAAAAATGTTACAAATTATATCATTATTCAGAAGCACAGAGTTAGACTAGTTTTAGGTTTCCTTAGAACGTACCATAGCAAGATTTTTTTTTTGATTACAGCTCCACTATAATTCACCAATCAGGATTTTAATAAAGTGATTTAAGTTGGGCCAAAAACCAATTAAAGCCCACGAGAAATATATTACGCATCAATAATACAGTCACCGTCAAGCTTCCACTACGACTATCAACGCTTCCACATACGAATCAGGCGCTTTCGTCACGCTTCTAAACACCACAATTCCGTAAACGCGATTCCAAGACGATTCCATGCGATTCCAACCACTTCCGGTTCCGAAGCGAGAGCCACACCTCCACTGGCGATTCCATGTAGCGTAGGTTATAGAAGATTTTTAGCATAGTGTAAGGAATATCATCAAACATGGATCTCAACAGGATGAGTCTGAATGACGCAGTCAGACATATATTCTCATAAAATGGTAGCATTGTCAATTGTATAATCGTCTATGTAATATTTCTCATCCTTGTAATAGCATAATTAATCAGACATTAAAAAAAATTATATAAAATGCTTAATATAAAAAATGTGGACATGGATGTCATGATGAGGAAAAACTTCTCTGTTTTGATACCACAAAACATGGACATGGATTCCTATTACCAAAATCCTCACCAAAAGAAACAAAAAAAAAAAAGAAAGATTTTGGCATAGACTCATATGGGCTCATGTTAACAAGATGACTCATGTGGACAAGAGAAGAAAAACATGGACATGGACTCATGTTAACAAAGGAAGAAAAACCTGGTCATGGATACATGTTGACATGAACTCATGTTACCAAAACCTCAATAAAACACTCACCATAAGTTGTGGACTAATAAAAACCAAGGGTGAGGCAACACCATGGGCTCTAGCTTAATCCTCCCCCAACGTTTATTCTGCAGACCACAAAAACAAAAACAGTATTAGAAACTAAATTCCAATGAAAAAACACTTTATGAATGAAACAACATGCAACCGATTGGCCAAGAACCTGATACTCCATCAACATCTCAGTGTAGTCTCGTTCTTTCACACTCGCGTCCTTGAAAAACCTGATAACAGCACATTAAACAACTTAATTAATCAAAGCAAAGACACAAACTTTATCAAATAATTGAATAAGGAAACTCAGATACATGAGACATACAACACATATAAATTGAAAAGAAGTATACTTGATCTGCTCCTTCACTGTGGCTTCGCATTCAGGGGAGTACCCATGTGGAGCAAACGAAAGCTGCAGACTTGAAGGAGATTTTACTTCTTCAGCTCCACAAATGACTCAACGCCGTTTGACGGTTTTGTGGATGCACGAACAGAGAAGAAGAGGTTTCACACAAAAAAGGACTAATTAGAGATAGAAGACTAAAATATTCACCCATTTAGACTATACTTTGAAACAGTAGTAATGTCGATAAAAAAAGTTGTTACTAGAGAAAATGTACTCACATATGGAATCCTCAAACATTTTCCTTATTCAAATTGAAAATACTTTCAAGATAATTTCAAATGTTACATCATGAACAATGACAAATATAAAAAGTTTTAAGTCCAATGGGTAATGACCGGGATGAGTTCAAGTGGAATCTTCTTAGGAGAGACAAGTCCATATGATTCTTCAAGATCAACATCTTTTGCTTCCATTCCTCCTGGAAGCTTCCAGTCAAAACGGTAAAGAAGATTGATAAGAGTCAAGTGTACCAAAGACATACCCAAACCCATACCAGGGCACATCCTCCTCCCGCTACCGAATGGCAACAACTCAAAGTTTAGACCTTTGTAGTCAATCTCTTTGTCCATAAACCTCTCGGGGATAAAAACTTCTGGATCTTTCCAAATGTTTGGGCTCCTGTGAATAGCCCATGCGTTGACTTGGATCCATGTTTTTTTTGGAATGTCGTAACCCCCAATCTTTAAATCTTTTGACGCCTCTCTTGGAATTAGAAGTGGCAAAAGTAGGTTTATCCTAAGTGTTTCCTTAATGACCATTTTGAGATATTCAAGTTGTTCCATATCTTCTTCTATGATATATTCTTTGTTTTTTATCACTTTTCGCACTTCGGCTTGCACTTTCTTCATAACCCTTGGGTTTGCAATCAAATGTGTCATCACCCAAGTTACAGTATGGGCAGAAGTATCTATTCCACCAATAAGAATATCCTATAATAACCAATTAGACAAGATTCAAATGTCATGCAACATGTAATGAATAAAAATTCTATTGATCGAGAAGTTTCCATTACTTACTAGAAGAGTTCCTTTGGTATGGTTTCGTGTAAATTGAAACTCTCCAGGTCCAGTCTCTTTAGATTCCATCTTGAGAAGCAAGGCAATGATATCATCTTTGATATTTTTATCTTCCAAATGGCACTTTATGGATTGATCAAAAAATGCATCCATTACTTTAAAAACCTTCTCACATTTGCTATGTAACCCTGTGATCCTGTCGATGAGTTTACCAATGACCGGGAAGTAGTCTGATGCTGCAAAACTTCCTAACACCTCCATGGTTCCTTGGATGACTTCCTCATAAGTATTCTCGAGTTCGCTTCCTTTAAGATTTATCCCAAACCCAACTCTACAAATCACACTTCCCGACAACTTCATTAACTTCTGGTTGAAGTTAACCAGATTCTCAGATGAAGCAGATTGTTTCACGTAATCAACAAAGGAGGCAACTTCTTCTTCTCGGACATGTCGAAAAGACTGTACTCTTTTCCCGGTGAAGAGTTCAACAACCGCCACCTTTCGTACTTCCCTCCAATATTGGCTGTATGGTGAAAACGCTATATCGTTCAAACCATACGTAATTCTTGCAGGGTAAGTCATGTATGGTCGGGAACAACATTCTACATCGAATGTTTTTAAGACATCCTTCACTGCGTCTGGACTTGACACCACAACGCTAGATACCTTCCCAAACTTTAGGGACATTAGAGATCCATATTTTTCAGATAGTTTGGTTATCGAGCGATGAGGCTGCGAGCCTAATTGGTGCAAGTTGCCAATGATAGGAAGTTTCGGTGGTCCAGGGGGTAGATTCATCGTTTTCTTCTTCGACTTTGTTGCAATGAGTATAGATGCAACGAAGACGAATGCAACAATGACATACAATAGACTCATTTCGTGTTCCTATATACAAATCAAATAAACAGACCATTTACTTATAAACTCATTCATCCTCTAAAAAAACGCTGGCATATATCAATGAAAAGCAGAAAGTATAGAACCGCGTAACCTAAAACCACCAAAACTCAAGACTCTCATAAGGCAACACGGAAAGACTTCTAAGCTTTTATACATGATCAACTGATGTCTACTTATACAAAAAGTTCAGAATGATCGGATTCAATACTAGAGTGGAAGTTATAATTGTATTGGTTCCTTTTAGGTAATGTAGTGTGGATTTTAAAGAAAATTTAGCTCATTTATTTGCATAATTGGTTGAGAAATTTTCTAGGGTATACCTAAAAAAGTTTTTATCACAAATATAAAGTTTAAAAATAAAAATGAATAAAATAAACTCAAATGTTTTATCAAAAATAAGTAAATATACAGTTATACCCTTTAGGTTAATTAATTCTATACCTTTTTTCTTCAAAGTTGAGGAGTCGGGTTTTGGGGTAGGTTTCAAAATTAAAAAAAAAAACTTAAAATTTTCAAAATAAAAAAATGTTATTTTGGTCATTTTAGTTTTTGAGGTCTACTTTTGTGATAAAACTTAAAAATTTCTATTTGATAGATTTGTCCTAATTGGTTTGAAGTACCAATTATGCAAATTTGAATTATTAATTTTTACATAGTTTTATTGTATTGGTTCCTTTTTAATGCCAAAACTTCAAAAAGTAAGTGTGTTGCAATGTAAACTCCTTAACCTATAAATTTACCACAGTAGCGGTGATTTATTATACGGGTATTGTAAATGGATGGTATAATCTATTAAATAAAGTTAATTTAAAATTTTTTACATTATCTTCTTAGTTAAATGGTATTACATTAAATAATGTTAATTTCATATCTAAATTCGTAAGACTAAGCATAAATAGTACAACTAAACCAAAATACTCATAGAGTTTTTAAAATATTTGGTTTCATAAATATCTTAAACATATTCAATATATCAGTTCTAAAGATGTACCACATATCTTTAATATATTTGCACTACGATATTCAGATTTGAAATCTTCATATACAGTAAAAACTCTATAAATTAATAATGTTGGACTATGATATTTTATTAATTCATAAAGATATTAATTACAAAAAAATTCTTATTTCGATTTTCTATTTCAAGATATATTTATTTTCTAAAAAGAAAACAATTATTCAATTTTAGTCTATATACTTTTTTTAAAAATTTGACATTTATATTTGGTTTTATTGTAATATTTTGTGTACATCAATTATGTCTCATAGAATTTAAATTTGGTTTTAGATATAATTTTACTAATTTGCATCAAAATATATTAAGTGTAAAGACAATATAAAGATAATTCAGTTGTGAATATAAAACAACAACATAACGATATATTCATACTTATATAAAATATGAACACATATAAATTATTAATTTATAATTTTAATGGAACCATATATTTATATAGAATTTCTAAAAGAATATTATTCTCTTATTATGTTATCGACTTTTTTTATATTTTGAACCGACCCAACTTAGAACTAAATAAATTTATTAATTTATAATATTTATTAATTTATCTAGTATTAATTTATAGAGTTGCTATTGTGATTCATTCTTCAAGGTGGAACAATAACATGATCTAGAATACTTTACCCACCAATACTAAGCAAAAAGAAGGGATAAATTACCTATTTCCACACCAAAAGTATCACATATCATATAGTAACAAATCCAAAAAAAAATTTATGCTCATCATAATTGCACACATTTTATGTATATGAGCCTAATTAAACACATTTCAAATATATGAACCTATTTACCTCCATTTTCAAAGGTCAAAATCCGAAACAACACAAATGAAAGTTTAACTTGGTTTTACTGGTTTAAAATCTAAACTGATATCAAATCAGTTGTTTCGAACTGAAATTAGAACCTGATCCGAATTGATATTCAAATGGAACCTGACCAACATCTTACTAAAGGGTTGGGTCGAGTATTATTTGAATATCAAGTTTTAATTTCAGTTCTATACCAACTGATTTGATCGGTTTAACTGAGTTGATATTGGTTTAGATTCTAAACCTATAAAACCAAACTAAACTTTCATTTGTGTGGTTTTGGATTTCAATTTGTGAAAATGAGGGTAAATAATTCATATACTTAAAATGTGACGAACATGAAAAATTATGTGGAAATATTATTATACGATACTTCTAGTGTGGAAAAAATTGTTTACCCAAAAAGAGACATGCAACTTTCGAATAAGTAAAGAAATAGAGTTTGGATACATACGATAGATAGAGACCGAGCTTGGTAAGACAACCTTTGAGAATTCTTGTATAAGCTTTAGTTATTCAATTAGAGTTTGAACTTCCGGATTGAATTCCAAAGTAAGGAGAACATCCTTTTATAAACAAAAATTCAGAACTTCACTTTTTCCTTATAATAAGTGACGTGGTGACAAAAGAAACTAGTATTATTAAGCTCGACTTAAAGTATAATTTGATTTTGTTAAGAAAGACCAAGTCATTATTTAAGTATCATGGTATGACATGTTAGGTATCATGGCTGAGCTCTAATGTATATTTATATTTTTTCTTAATAAAAAGAATCAAGACTAACCCTTTCTTTTATAGTGATTAATTCATATATACGTTTTCTACTTATAAAAATAACTCAAAATGGTTGGAATATCAATTCAAATGATAATTTAGAGTCACATTATTACATACATGATAATTGAGTTGATTTTCAAACTAATTGAAAAAAAAAATATTGCTAGAAGAAGCCAGCCAAAAAGTGCTGTATCTGCAAAATTAGAGCGGACAATGAAATTAACTCGATTCTTTAGAGTACATATTAGTTAATATCATTTGGCAATATGGTACAAACCAAGATTTAATGCATTAAATAATCATAAATAACTCTAAGTTGATAAACTGCATGCATATGATGAAAATACAAATGATGGATACTGAAGCTGGTTATCTTTATGTGCCATTTTAAAATATAGTTATTTGAAAATTAGGTGTATGAAAATACGTATACTAATATTTAGTTTTCACTTAAAAGTTTAAATTTTCCGTTTAAATCCTACGGTTTAATATGTCTTTTATGATCTAAATTATACTTTCTAACTTTCATGAAATTTCAAATTTCAATTTTCATTTAAAGTTTTGAATTTTCCACTTTTAAATTTCACGTTTAAATTTCCTACTTATATTTTAATTTCCCGTTTTAAATTTAAATCTTTCAAGAATACTTATCACAAGTCATCTAGAAGATTTCATAGAAGACTTCTAGTGAGTGAAAGTGTTTCTATCTTTGAATTTATGTAATGTTTGATCATTTGTGAATTTCACTAAGCTTTCTTGAGTAGTTTCTTTCTTAAATGTAATAAATTTGACTATATTTTGTGTTATTGTGTTTTCCAAGTTATATCAATAACTTTAACAATGTTAAGTAATTTTGGCAAGATAATATTATGGATAATAAATATATTTACCATATTTTTCATTAATATTTCTTCTAATTTACAAAAAAAAATGACAACTAAAGAGCACACATACAAATCACAAAACAGACCACAAATAGAACTATTATAGATAAATCCTCCACAAATAAACGCTTGAATTCCACTTGATATGAGAGAAGACTTGTCAGAATACTTTCTGGAAGTCTTCTAGTGCATTATATATTAGAAGATTTGCAAGAAGACTTCCCATAAGTCTTCTAGGTCCGACTCAGATCTGAAAAACTTACAAATCCCAAAATGTTCAAATGACTTCAAAAAAAGAAAATAAGTCAAAGATGAGATATATCTACCTTAAGAACACACAAAAATACATATCCAGAAAATTTAGATTAACCTTTAAAGGAGTAGAAGATGAGAACCATGTAATAAAAACTTGCAAAATCAAGATAAATTAGTAAAAAGTCATAATAAAAGAATGAAAAAATGATATAAAGTGTGGTGTTTTCATATTTAAAGTGATTAGAGACATATTGGAGAATTTTAGTTTGAAAAAAGGTAAGAGTTTTATGCAATAAAATATACTAAATGAAGAAAAATCAGACATGAGACTTACTAAATACTCAGATATGTTATAAAAGAGGAGACATAGAAGACGACTATGTCAGAAAACTTCTAACGCATTATATTTTAGAATTAGAAATCTTATCTCTAAAACCCCACCATTTAGCTCTAGATTAGTTAATTCTAGGAATTTTTAAAAAATTTTAATATATCTTAAAAAATATAAATAATAAAAATTTATCTAAACTATTATTTTAAATATAACTTAACTAAATTAATCTTTATATTTATATTAAACTATTATAGTTGTCCATGTCACATTTAATATTTATATTAAAATATTAGTATAAAATAATAAAATCTAAAATTTTAACATAGCTTTGTTTTTAAATATAAGTTAAATTTAAAAGATTTCGGTGTGCATGATGTAGTAAAACATTTAGTATATATACATATATCTATACTATATACATATATTGTATATGACCAAAAAACTTAGTCGAATTATTCGATGTCTACGCTGTAAAGAAAATCATATGCTTATATGATACTTGTACTATATGAATAAACATTTGCACCACAAAATTATATTAATAAACTCAGGCCTGCTTTAAAAAATTACGAAACGTCAACGATCCTTGTACTATTTGAAATAGAAATCTTAACTAGATAAAGATTTTTTAATCAAATAGACTATTCTTTTTTTTAATTAATCAAAGTTTAGGTGGAAATGCATGCCTCCTCGTACACATGAAGACGGCCTTTGAGTTTTTTTTAATTAATCAAAGTTTAAGTGACTACAACAGAAATTAAACTCGACAGTAAAGAACTGGAGTGAAATCCAACATATGACGAACAACAAAAGTAGAACGAGAAAATAAAGAGTAGATATGTCATAGGAGGAAAATTGCTCATTATAAAGATACCTCTAAAGAAACGTTTGCTCCAATAAGCAGGGAAATAGTTGGAATCACGACCAAACAATTTTTTTTGCAAACAGCAGAATTGCCCGTTGAGAAACTGGATGTGGCTAGATGGCCTCTGAATAAAACCCATATAAAAAATGTTTCAGTTTTTGGTAAATTAGATATCTACATTAAAAATATACACGTTCTAGTTAAGGAAAAAAGTTTCTCAGCTACACGAAGTTTACACTAATATGGTGGAAACCATCCAATGTATAAAAATGTGTCAAGAACTACACGAAGTATATGTTAATACATGCCACATATACGAAGTAAATGATATTATGTTGGCAACATCACAATCGGATTTAATTATTCTTAAGCCAAGTTAATGGGGTCAATCCGTAATTTATGAAACTTAATAAACTTAATTGATTTTAATTATTAAAGTTAATAAAATTAATAAACTTAATAAACATAATATTTTTTTAAACTTAATAAAATTAATAAACTTAATAAACATAATATTTTTTTGTTAAACTTAATAAAATTATTAAAAACTTCATAAACTTAATAAACTTAAAAAACTTAAAAAACTTAATGATTTATTAAGTTTAATACATCTTATTAAGTTTAATAAATCTTATTAAGTTTATTAAGTTTATAAAGTTTTTAAAAATTATTATGTTTAATAAGCTAGAATCCTAAAACTAATAAAAAAATAATTTAATAAATTTATTAAGTTTAATAATTTTAATAATTTAATAAATTTATTAAATTATTATGCTTATTAAGTTTAATAACTTATTAAGTTTATAAGTTATTAAGTTTATAAGTTATTAAGTTTGTTAAGTTTATTAAGTTTATGAAGTTTAATAATTTTATTAAGTTTAATAATTTATTAAGTTTAATAATTTTTTTAAGTTTTTTAAAAAACATTATGTTTATTAATTTTATTAATTTTATCAAATTTATAATTATTAAATTAATAAATTGTATTACACTTAATAAGATTTATTAAACTTAATAAGATGTATTAAACTTAATAAATCATTAAGTTTATTAAGTTTAATAACTTATTAAGTTTATAAGTTATTAAGTTTGTTAAGTTTATTAAGTTTATGAAGTTTAATAATTTTACTAAGTTTAATAAATTTATTAATTTTAACAAAATATATTAAGTTTATTAAGTTTATTAATTTTATTAAGTTTTTTAAAAATATTAAGTTTATTAAGTTTATTAGTTTTATTAACTTTAATAATTAAAATCAATTAAGTTTATTAAGTTTCATAAATTACGGATTGACCCCATTAACTTAGCTTAAAAACAATTAAATCCGATTGTGATGTTGCCACCATAATATCATTTACTTCGTACATGTGGCATGTATTAACATATACTTCGTGTAGTTCTTGACACATTTTTATACATTGGATGGTTTCCACCATATTAGTGTAAACTTCGTGTAGCTGAGAAACTTTTTTGTGCACCAAATATTTCATTTAAATTATCTATATGCTTGCAAATAACTCAATCTTTTTTGTGCACCAAATATTTCATTTAAGCTGGTCTAAAAAGTTCAGTTAGGGATTCAATACAATTAAAGAAGAAAACAAAAAGACTAGGGTCCGTTTTGCAAGATATTGAAAGAGAAAGAGATTTCAGGAAAAGAGCTTTCGGAGAGTACCTGAGAAATCATTGATCTGCGTGTTACCATTGATAGCTCTAATGAGCGGCCCAACTTGAAATCCATGACATCAAGAGTCGCTGCCGTGATTTGGGAAAATCAAACCACTAAAGCAGAGTTGACGAAGTTTTAACTCAAATTTTCACTTTACTTAAATGTAATCACACTCTTGACAATTATAGTAGTGCATGTAGTCATTGTAGTTTTTAGCACAATTCAAACCAGGTCCCATTCATCAAGATATGGTGGAAGATATGTTTACCATTTTTAAAGCATGCTTAACACCATTAACAACTGCTGACACTATTCTCAAATTTTGGCACCTGAAACATTAACTTCGTAGTTTTAGTCCAGTAACGTCAAAGACCAAATTTGCATTTTTGTCTATCGATCAGTGGCCACATGTTGAGAGCACGCTTGACGAATAGATCTTCAAAATGAAATTTCAACAAAAGTATGCTATTATTTTAATGTGTTTTTTTCACAACAATTTTAAAAAAAAACTTTTATTCATAAATTCAGCCATTTAAAATTGACAACATGACTATTGGAATTTCTAAAGGATATCTAATGGAATCTTATTTGAAAACTGGTTTCCCACCTTTCTCCACCTTTTTTCTGATTTTTTATTTTTAAATATCCATTCACATATTCACCATTGAATATACTTTAAGAGCATCTTCAACTGCATTTTATATTTAATTCCAAAATAGATTTTGAAATAAAAATTACTTTAACTCAATTTCTGAAATTTATCAGGGACTACGTCAGAGAATTTTTTAGAGACTATCAAAATTTGGTGATAGAAACCAAACAAAATGGTATAACTTAAACTAAGACAAAGACGTCATATTAGGGAAAAAATGTCACTTTTATTGAGTTATGGAAGTTGGCAGGATCCTAAAATTATTATTTCCATGGAGTTATGGAAGTTACAAGTATTTTGGAAATATTCCTAATAGGTTTATGGAAAGAGACGAATGCCCTAATTCAACTAGGTTAACCTAATATACTACTACTATATAAGAGGATCTCGGGTGTTCTTTTTTCTTTCCTTCAAGTAAGCTAATTGGAGGCTTGAGAGAGAGAGAGAGATACTAGATTTTTGTACTTAAGATTATAGTGAATTGCTTCTTTGTCAAGTCATGGGCCTAGTCAATCTAGGTGAACCCTGGGTAACAAATACATGTGTCTATCTTCTATCTTTTCTGCATTTTTCTTCTCATCTTCATTATTCTACAAACTCAAACTTTCTTACTTATGTCGTCGAGTTCGTCAGAAAGTGTATCAACGAGTTTTGTGTTTGATAATGGTTCCTGAATTAAACAGTTTTTGTTGTTGTGGTTCAACATCTATCTATTTTTTTAATATTTAATAGAGTAAACAAAAAGTTATTCCATAAACGAAGTAATACTTTTATTTTTGTTTATTATTTTATTTTCATTTTAAAATGGTGTAAAATTAGAATAAAACTCAACTTGATCATGGAATTATTTTATTTTGGAAAAAGAATAATAAACTCTTCAGCCTTTTATATGACCAGATTAATAAAAAAATTATTATCGAAGAATAACACCCTAACTGTTCTGAGACACAAATGTTGAACTAATTATAAGATTTAAAATTAAAGAGAATAAATTGAAATATTAGGAAGATTAGAGAAATTATAGAGAGATTTAGATGGAGAAAATAATGTTCGAAAATACGCTAGGCGTTACGCGTGCGGAAGGACAGCGCCTAGCGCCGAATCATTTAGGCGGAGATTAATCGGGGAGTAGTTTTATCGCATTAATATACGTTTCTTGCATTTAGACATTAGATTTGTGCTTGTAAATTAATAATGACATTGGGTGTATTGGCTTAGCGTTTTTTATTAGTCTTCGGGGTCCATGGGTTCGAGGCAGAAGGTTTTCTTTGTCTATTTACTTAGGTTTTAGGTTAAATGAAATCAAATTACCAAAATAACCTCATCTCTTACCTTTTGATCTGTGAAATCTCAGTCACAACTAAAGCCGCCACACCTTTTTTTTTTGCGATTTCCATGTTTTTTGTTGATAGGTTTTGATCAGTATATAACAAATCTAATAAGAAATACTGAATTTCGGACTTGAAAGTTACAAAATAATAACTTATTCAACTTTTCGAGTAACTGACCGCGTAAGCCCAAATCGCGACGGCACTGGGACGCAACGCGATTTTCCGGCGATTATCCGGCCGCCCAACCCGCGTTTTCGAACAGAATATACTCCACTGATTTTTCATGTCTACAATAAACCTAGGTGTTTTGCCGGCACATGCGGGCTTAATTATCTTTTAATCAATTTAAAAATCATCATAATAAATAATTATTCGCATCCAAAAAATTTGACAGAAAACATTAAACTTTTCTACATGATAAAGTTATTCACAAATTAAAAAAAAACTATTCTTTTCCTTTAAAACTTTGAAAAATTTAAAGTCTATTTCATTTCTTCTTAATTGATAAAAAATATAGAAATCTATCTTTCCATTTGAAAAATTGAATCGATAAATATACATTCAAAAATTAATCATACTAAAAGAATAATATTAGTTTAGATGATAATCCAATATATTTGAATTTATTTTTATCAAACATGTATTTTCTTCCCTTTTTAATGATATTTTATTTTATATGATTAATTCATGTTTAAGGTTTAACTATATAAAATATAAATATAAATTTAATTTAACGTGTGAGTTCAGAAAAATAACTTCACAAATATATACATATATCATTATATTATTATATTCTTTTAATAAATAATTTCGTATTATACTTTTCAATTTTCTCCTTTGAATTATATAGAATTAAAAATTTTATTTTATGAATACTTATTTATGTGTTTTTGATTTTTTTTAATTAAATATATATTCCGGATAAAAACACAATATATATAAGAATTATCTTTTTCTTTTAAATATATATTTAGATTATGGATAATTCTTATCATTATTATAATTTAAATCATTTATCTAATCAAATATGTATTAAGTTTGTTTCTATTTTTGGCTAATTTATATATATTTATTCATTAAGGGTATAATCGATATTAACCACTCCAACTTTTAACGTGCGAGCTCCGTTTCGAAAAATCACTTTGCAAATAATAATTTCGTATTATATTTGTTTCAATTTTCTCTTTTGAATGATATAAAAATTAAAAAATTTATTCATTTATCTAATCAAATAAGTATTAAATTCGTTTTTATTTTTGGCTAATTTATATATATTTATTCATTAAGGGTATAATCGATATTAACCATTCCAACTTTTAACGTGAGAGCTCCGTTTCGAAAAATTACTTCGCAAGTAATAATTTCGTATTATATTTTTTCAATTTTCTCTTTTGAATTATATAAAAATTAAAAATTTATTTTATGAATACTTATTTATGTGTTTTTTTAATTTTTTTAATTAAATATATTTTCCGGATAACAATTATGTACAATTAAAAAGTTTCTTTATGAATATTTATTTATGTGTTTTCTGTTTCTGATTTTTTATTAAAATCTACTTTACGGATAACAACACAATATATATAGGAATTATCTTTTTTTCTTTTTAAATATATATTTAGATTATGGATAACTCTTATCATTATTATTAATTTAAATCATTTATTTAATAAAATAAATATCAATTTTGTTTTTATTTTATGTCTAATTTATATATTTTATTCATTAAGGGTATTATAGATATTAACCACCCTAACTTTCAACGTGAGAGCTCCATCACGAAAAATCATTTCGTAAATAATAGTATAGATCTTCTTATATTATAGCCACATAAAAGAGATAAGGGTATAAAGAGATCTATTTTGGACCATAGTGAACAGTGTTCACAAAATATCTAAACCCAAAGTGTTATTAACATAAAATTTCATTTTCAGCAGTTTAAGCCGGTAGGCAACCTTCTTTTCTCTCAAATCTGTTTTGTTCCCTATAGTATCAAAGTACTTAATACTACTTTCTCATATTAAGCAGTTTGATATCGTAGATAAACTTCATCGCTTCATTATTTCAACACTACTTACAGACAAATATGGTCAAGTAACACAACTCTGTCCATTTTTGTGTGATTGTAAGACGTATAAAAATTTGTTCTAGGTAATAAAACATTAATTTTCATACGGACACCAAAATAAACACAACAAAAAAGTGCTGTACATATACTCATCTGGTTATATCAAAACTTGAATTGATAGATTGCTTCGGTCAGTAATCTCTCTTAGTTTGAATTATTGAACTTATCAACCCAAATAGAAGAAAAATAAATGACGGAAAGAGATAGGAATAAGGAATCCCGAACCTTTCAACCAGAATACCTTTTCAAAGCTGGGTAGTGATTTTGTAGAGATAATAAATGAGCGTTCCTATGTTAAAGATTCGTCACCATACAAAAATTATAAACCTTTTGACTTTAAGGATTTTAGGCCTCAATTGGTATAGCAGATGATAAAGCATTAGAATTAATATGTTGTAGAAGTTGTATACTTTGATCACCATTTTGAGATACGCCAGTTTCTCTATATCTTCTTCTGTGATATTGTCTTTGTGTTTGATCACTTCTCTCATCTCGGCTTCCACTTTTTTCATAACTCTTGGGTTTGTAATTAAATGTGTCATAACCCATGTTGCAGTGTGAGCAGAAGTGTCTATTCCACCGGAAAGAATATTCTGTAATAAGTAATAACAAAACAAATTAGAAAATGGTATTTTAAAATGGTGTTTTAATTTTAAAATTTTTTCATTACTTACCCGAAGAATTCCTTTAGTGTGGTTTTGAGTAAGTTGAAACTCTCCAAGTCCAGTCTCTCCCCTTTCCATTTTGGGGAGTAAGTGAATGATATCATCTTTAGTACCCTCATCATGCAAATGTTGTTGTATAGCTTGATAAAAAAACGTATCCACTGCTTTAAAAACCTTCTCACATTTGCTATGTAGCACAGTGAGCCTATCGATTAACCCACCAACAATGGGGAAGAAATCAGCTGCTGCAAAACTCCCGCCAACCTCCATAATCCCTTGAATGACTTTGTCATAAGTATTCTCAAGGTTAATCCCTTCAAGAGTTATCCCAAATCCAAGTCTACAAATCACACTTGCTGACAATTTCATAAGCTTGAGGTTGAAGTTAACCTGTTTCTCCAATGAGGCAGATTGTTTGATGAAATCGATGAAAGCGGCAACTTCTTCTTGTCTGATATGTCTAAATGACTTCACCCTTTTCGCAGTGTAGAGTTTGACAACAGTCATCTTTCGCAGTTCCCTCCAATATTTTCTATACAGAGAAAAGGCGAGATCGTTGCGATTGTATGTAAGCCTTGCAACGTAAGTCATATAAGGTCGTGAACAACAATCAACATTGAACGTTTTCAAGAACTCTTTTACTGTCTCTGGAGTTGACGCCACAACGGCATACACATTTCCGAACTTGAGGGAGATTAGAGATCCATATTTTTCGGACAATTTGAACATGGACGGTGAGGTTACGATCCCAACTGGTGCAAGTTTCCAATTATAGGAAGTTTTGATGGTCCAGGAGGTAGATTTCTCTTTGTCTTTCTTGTGTTCTTTGCAATGAATATAGATGCAAAGAAGACGAATGCAACAATGATATACAACATACTCATTTTGTTTTCCTACCAACTCAAATAAAAAGGATAGTTTATACGAATTTATAACTGATAATTTTAAAAGAAATACAAGTAGCGATTTTAAAAGTAACTGGATGAAGCGAAATTGTATATCTAAAACCGAACAAGTAAAAAATCATTTACTTACTAACTCGATCTGCTTTCTCAAGAAAATAGCTTATAACAGTGAAAATGGAAATTGTAGATAAACGAGAAGTTAGCCAAGAGATAAACTTTTAGATTACCTAAAAAGAATCTAAAAAATAACAGGTATAAATCTGGTTAAGAGATTTTTTCTTTCAAAGAAAAAAATCAATTTAAGATAGTTTGAGTTTTGATTTAAGAATAGTTACATGCATAAAAAGAATAGTTACATGCCTAAAAAACTAAAACCTCCTAACCTTTTAAAAAACAACTGAAACGGCTGTGGATAGCTTCGCCCGAGATGCTGGTTAGCCACGTAGGTCAGCTGACGGAATATTGCTGTGAGAATGATAATGTTACAGATTGCTAAATAAATATCATCAAATGAGAGGCAGTGGACAAGATGAAGATGGAAGAGGAGGAGGAGGAGAAGAATCAGAGGCTTTATGGATTAGGCGATTTGAAATTTATTTGTTGAAATAAATTAGGAAGAGGAACGGTGGGAGATGAAATGAAATCATCAAAAGGGATTTAAGAACATAAGTAAGATTGAGTCTGATTCATGATTATTTCAGAGAAGAAAGAGTGATTTCCAGGGAGTAGTAGTGCCGAAATCGACCATCACCATCATTAATGTCAAAGAAGGTTAGAGTTGACGATATGGATTTTAGATGGGCCAGTGATGAAAATAATGAACCCAAAGGAATGACCCGTTTAAGATCCGGTCAATAGAAGCGTAGGTGATATCAGTGGTGAACCGGGTTAAGAGGTGTCAGCCCAAGTAAAAATACCACCAGAACTAACGAAATTTAGTTATTCAAATTTAACATACCACATTTTTATAATTTAAGATGTGCCTCTGGGGTGACATGTCAAATTGAATTATTTTCATTGGTTGATCAAATTTGATGATGTGAATAGGTTAAATGGAGTTATTATTTACCTTTTATTACTTGTTTGATTACAACTTGTGTGATTGAGTTTATAATTATTAGTTAACTAATTATAAATCATTTTTAGATTATTTACTAACCAATCTTACCATAAATTTAATAAATGATTCTCTAACCGACTATTCTCTAATCAATTTTTATAATAAAATTGAACAGATTTATTTAAAATTTGACATACAAACTTATAATAGTATATATTCATGTGTAAATTATTATTTCACTTCACATACAAAATTTAAACTATCTATTCTATTAAAATAGAGTCATTCTTTTTATCTACTGATACAAGTTGTCATTTAAATTTGGACCCTTTCTAGAGTGTTACAAATAATACAAGTTATATAGTTGATTGAACTGCATTACTTAAATTAAACCGGCGGTTATTTATGAAATAGAGTTTTGGCTTACTTTTGTTTTTATGACATTTAATTGTTTGGTTTTGGGCTTAGTATTAACGAAAAACTCCAAAAACATTAAATAAACTTTCCACCTTAATGGATCAAAAATCAATTACTATTTTCAGGTCCAAAAATATTTAATATTTTCAACAAAACAAAATTATCTATTATTAATCACTAATTTAAATCATGTACTTTAAAACATGTTAATATTTTTTAGCCCAAAAAAAAATTAATATTTTCAACAAAACAAAATTATCTATTATTAATCACTTATTTAAATCATGTACTTTAAAACACGTTTTTATTTTTATTTTAAATAACAATCACTTTATCTTGATAAATTTTTATGGTAACTTTAAAATAATTTATTGTTTTATTTTTCTTAAATAATTTACAGATTTAAAAAAAAAATGTAAAGCAAAACCAAAAACCAAATCTAAAAACTAAAATCCAAAACCAGAAGCTCAAAACGCATGTTATATTTTTTGCTTTTTTATTTACAAAATAAACTATTTCAAAATTGTTATTTTCAGTTTTAAATTACATGTTCGATTAATTGAGATTTGTTTGTTGGTAATATCAGTTCAAACTAACTCGGCGGGTCTAAAAATTAAAAACCCAAACCAAAAGCTGAAAATCAAAAATAGAAACTTAAAAACTAATCAAAAACCAAAATTTAAAACAAAATCTAAAAATAAAAACTGAAACTAAAAACTAATGAAAAATAACTATCACCACAAATTTTGGTAAACTAATTTTATACCAAAATATTCTTTAAATTAAGACAAAACCCAATAATATAAATTTTTAATCATAAAAAAATTCTGCGCTTTTCAAATGCGGATCAAAATCTAGTAAATATTAAAACGCATAAAGTTCTTTTTCAAAAAAAGTGTTAAATAATTTGATGATTAATATTATTCACACATATTTATTTAAATTATAAGAATATAATAACTAAATTTTAAAATTTAAGTTTTTTCTCAGTAATAAACATAGAAGAAAATTTATTTGGATTATAAAAAACCTTAGAGACATATCTATATATCTATTTTATGAAAATAAAAGTGAATTTTATTTGACCTCAACTTTTTTTATATTGGCAAGATAGATTTATTAATATACATAAAAATACTAACTGGTGTTTTAATTTATAAATAAATACATAAAATGGTTTATGTAACTAAATATTAATAATTAATGAATATGTTATATAACATATCATTTTTATTGGTTTAATACCCCACCACAATATGAACAACCAACAAATTACATAGAGTTAAAAACCAACGATCTATCACAAATATTAAATCGTACAAATTGATAACAAACACCCATGCATGTCTGTACTTCCATTACATTCTTTTGTAGTGAAAAAAACATTATATGTTTATTCTATTAAAATAAACACTCGGTGCGGATGCACGGATCAAGCTCTTGTATTTTACTCCTTCTGTTTCATTATTTTTAGTTATTCTTTAAAGGTTATACACACAAATTAAAAAAAATATTTAATTTTGCATGTTTTCTAAATAAAAACATCTTTACTTATAAACCTAACTAAATATCAACCATTAAATCGTACAAATTGATAACAAACACCCATGCATGTCTGTACTTCCATTACATTCTTGTGTAATGAAAAAAACATTATATGTTTATTCTATTAAAATAAACACTCGGTGCGGATGCACGGATCAAGCTCTTGTATTTTACTCCTTCTGTTTCATTATTTTTAGTTATTCTTTAAAGTTTATACACACAAATTAAAAAAAATATTTAATTTTGCATGTTTTCTAAATAAAAACATCTTTACTTATAAACCTAACTAAATATCAACCAATAAAAAACTAGAATATCATATAAAATTAATAAAATTTGTATTAAAAGTATAAAATTACTTTTATTTTGAAACGAAACTTTTACTCTACAAGGACAACTATATTGAAACGGAGAGGAAGTATTATTATTGATAATGATAAGATTCAAGATACTTTCAAATGTTACATCTTGAATAGTTGAATATATAGAGATTAATAAGTCCACTTGGTAATGACCGGGATAAGCTCAAGCGGAACTTTCTTAGGACAGACAAGCCCATATGATTCTTTAAGATCAACGTCTTTTGCATCCATTCCATCTGGGAGCTTCCAATCGAAACGGTAAAGGAGATTAATAAGAGTCAAGTGTACCAAAGCCATACCCATACCCATACCAGGGCACATCCTCCTTCCACTCCCAAATGGCAACAACTCAAAGTTTAGACCTCTATAGTCAACCTCCTTGTCAAGAAACCTCTCGGGAATGAAAGCTTCTGGATCTTTCCAAACATTTGGGCTCATGTGAATAGCCCATACATTGACATGGATCCATGTCTTCTTTGGAATGTCGTAACCTCCCATCTTTACATCTTTCATAACCTCTCTTGGGACTAGAATTGGCGCAAGTGGGTTTATCCTAAATGTTTCTTTAATCACTATTTTTAGATACCCAAGTCGTTCCATATCTTCTTCTGTGATATTGTCTTTGTTTTTGATCACTTCTCTCACCTCGTCTTGCACTTTCTGTAGAACCCTTGGGTTTGCAATCAAATGTGTCATCACCCATGTTATAGTGTGGGCAGAAGTATCTATTCCAGCAACAAGAACATTCTGTAAAAAACATATAAAGACAAGATTCAAACTTATACAATGTGCTAAGAACCAATTTATATTGATTGGAAAATTTCCATTACTTACCATAAGAATTCCTTTGGTGTGGTTTCGTGTAAGTTGAAATTCCCCAAGTCCAATCTCCCCTCGTTCCATCTTGAGGAGCAAGGCAATGATATCATCCTTAAGGCTCTCATCTTCTAGGTGATGCTTAATCGACTGATCAAAAAATGCATCCATTACTTTAAAAACCTTCTCACATTTGCTATGTAACCCGGTGATTCTATCGATTAATCTACCAATGACCGGGAAGTAATCTGCTGCAGCAAAACTCCCCAACACCTCCATGGTTCCTTGAATGACTTCATCATAAGTATTCTCGAGTTTGCTCCCTTTAAGATTTATCCCAAACCCAACTCTACAAATCACACTTCCAGACAGCTTCATCAACATCTGGTTAAGGTTAACTAGATTCTCCGATGAAGCAGACTGTTTCAAGAAATCAACAAAGGAGGCAACTTCTTCTTCTCTTATATGTCGAAAAGACTGTACTCTTTTCCCATTGTAGAGTTCAGTAACCGTCATTTTTCGTACTTCCCTCCAATATTTGTTGTAGGGAGAAAATACGAGATCTTTAAAACCGTACGTAACTCTTCCTGCATAAGTCATATAAGGTCGCGAACAACAATCTACATCGAATGTCTTTAAGACATCCTTCACTGTCTCTGGAGTTGACGCCACAACTGTAGATACCTTCCCCAACTTTAGAGACATTAGAGATCCGTATTTTTCAGATAATTTGAACATGGAACGATGAGGTTGCGCGCCCAGTTGGTGCAAGTTGCCAATCATAGGAAGCTGCGGTGGTCCAGGAGGTAGATTCATTGCCTTCCTCTTCTTCTTTGCAATGAGTATATATGCAAAGAAGATGAATGTTGCAACAATGACATACAGCAGATTCATTTTGACTTCCTAACAAATCAAATGACAGTTTATGCGAATTTAATCTTCATGTAAAGACATCAAAAAATTAATGTAATAATGTATTTAGATGTCCAAATACATATGACTGGGCTTGAATGACGACTAATGACTACCGTTAGGCTTGCCCAAACCGTATAGTTAGAAAAAAAACATTTACTTACAAACTATTCTGCCTTCTAAAGAAAACAGTGGAAAGTACAGAATCGTGTTAATTTATAAGTAAAACCACCAAAAACTCATAATCTATAGTAAGACAACTCGACTTCTAAACTTATTTGCACGATAAAATATGTTTGCTAGCTGACACAAAAAAAATGGGAATATTCAGATATAAATCTTAAAAGAAATTGTCTGAATTAAGGTCTGCCAAAAACATGATATTTGCGACTTGCGAGAATATAATCAAGATCAAAATACGTAAAACTAAGCTAAAAATTATTTAATATATAGTTTAACATTCTAATATGGTACACCATATTCAGATATGAATCTTAGAAACAGTTGTCTGAGTTTAGTGTATTTAAAATAAATTCAAAAATTAAAGTATGAGATGGTCTAAATAAAAAAAATCACAGATTAAATAAGTCACGATTTCTATTTTAATTATACAGATAGAAGATAAATTACACTAAGATATTCAAATTTGGAAACTCTCTCTCTCTCTATATATATACAGGGGCGAAGTCACATTGGTGGTTGTGGGTGCCCGTGCACCCATGAAGTTTTAATAATTATCATGTTTTGTATAGCAATTATGTCTAAATTGGCTAAGTTGGCAGCGTATGCACCCTCTAATTCTTCTGGTCGAGAGTTCGAGGCACCCCTGTCACAAGGATTTTTACGTATATATGTACATATTTCATATTTTATCTATTTTGTGCACCCATTAAATTTTCTCTCTGGCTTCGCCCCTGTATATATATATATATACTAGGTGTTTTGCCAGCACTTACGAACATAACTCTCTTATAAATATTTATTAGCTGATGTTTCATTAATTTAAAAACCAGTATAATAAATTATTATTTATGTTTTCAAAAAATACAAATGAAACATCAAATAATTATCAATGAAAAAAATCAAACATCAGAAATATTTAAAAGAATATATTTATATAATTATTTTGCTTGGTTTTTATTTAATTATTATATTTATACAAATATTTTTACTTAATTTATAGTTGATTATAATTTTTTATATCTTAATTTTAAATTTTATAATAGAAAAACATATTTTCAAGATAACAATATAATGCATAAGTTATTTATTTTCTAAAAATATAATATGATAAATTTGTTTTAATTATATAATAATTATATAAGATTATAGAAATTATGACATATAATTAAAAATACCTAAAATCATGGAGAACTTAATAAATCAGCAAATTCACTTCTTAAATATTTTTTTCTTGAGTGATGATTTAGATTTCATTAATAATAGATAATTTTTATATTTTACTTTTAAATTATATAATATAAAAATATATTTTCAAGATAACAACTTAATACATAATAATTATCTTATTTTATAAAAGTATACTATTATTAGTGTAAATTTATTTGGATTATAGAATAACTACAATTTTTTATATCTTAATTTTAAATTTCAAATAGAAAAATATATTTTCAAGACAACAACTTAATACATAAGAAGTATCTTATTTTCTAAAATCTGATACTACTAATACAAATTTGTTTTAAATATATAATAAATTATATATATAATTATAGAAATTATGATAAATTATTAAAATTACCTAAAATCATGGAAAATATGACAAATAAAAAAACATCAAATTGACTTCTTAAATAATAATATAGTTTTTTACATGTTAATTTTAAATTTTAGAATAGAAAAATATATTTTCAAGATAACAACTTAATACATAAGAATTAACTTATTTTCAAAAATATCATATTATTAATATAAATTAGTGTTAACTATATAATAAATAAAAAAAATTAGATAAATTCTGATAAATGATCAAAATTACCTAGGATCATGGAGACAAATCAACAAATTCAATTTTCAAATATTTTTTTATGATTTATATTTAATTATTAATAATAGAAATTTTATATCTTAATTTAAAGTTTTATAATACAATAATATATTTTCAATATAAGTACATAATACATAAGAATTATCTTTTTTTAGAAAAATATAAAATTATTAATATAAGTTCGTTTTAGTTATATAATTTTAGTTATATGATAAATATAATAATTTGTATCTTAATTTAACATTTAAGTCTTATATATAAAATATATTTCAAGATAACAACATAATTCAGAAGAATTATCTTATTTTCTAAAATGATATATTCATATAAATTGGTTTTATTTATAAATATATCTAAATATATATAAATATTAAAAATATGAAAATAAACAAATTTACCTAAACTTATGGAGAACATGACAACTAAGAAAATTTACTTTTTAAATAATAGTATAGATATATCCATATTTCAAGGTGGAACAAAAATTGGATCTGGAATACTTTACCAACCACTACTATAGCAGACGGGTGTAACTTTCGGATAACTTTCTCAATTTTTTTTTTTTTTTGACAATAATCTTTTTAGCACTATTATAGCCAGAGATTATACATGAAACTTCCGAATAGGTGAAGAAAGAGAGTTTAGATACATACGATGGAGAGGACGAGAAATGTTGTATGAACTTCCTGATTGACTTCTTAAGTAGAGAGAACTTCCTTTTATACACGAAATGCAAAACTTCACTTTCTCCCAGTTTAACGACGTGGAGAAAAAACAAACAATGCACAGCAAATGCCATGTTAGTTAGTACTTAGTATTGTTTTATTTTGGCTCAACTTGAAGAATAAGAAAGACTAACTTTTCTTCTACAACAACAAGAAAAACCAAGTCATTCTTTAAGGTAATTAATCATTTCAGTATTTAAATCATTTTGGCACAGCATACAACTATTGTCTGATCGCTCAACCAAATATATTCTTTTTCGATCAAGACTAACTCTTATCTTTTTAATCTCAGCATTTTAATTCATATACATACACACATACACACACACACACACACATATATATATTTATATGATTGGTTCAAACTTTGTCAGTTTGTCTTAAGACGGAAAAAAATTCAGCCCTTGAATTTATATTTATAAAAATTTTAAAATATTTTTATAAATGTTTTATATAAATTTATGAGGAATATATATATATATATATATATATATATATATATATATATATATATATAATATTTTAATATCTTTGTAATCAATTTTTAATATATATACTAGTTTTATATTTCTACTACGTGCGAGTCTACTTTGATAATTTAAATTTATTTTTGTAATACTTTATAAAAGAAAAATATAGCTGATTGTAATTTATTTTATTTTTATGAGTATAATTAAAATATTATTTACTATTTTTCCTACTTTTATTGTAATATAAATTTGTTCTTTTTGACCAGTTAGTACTTAGCTATTATTTGTTTGTATTGTAAAAACATAAATTACTATTACAAACATATATATATATATATATATATATATATATATATTTATAAAATACATAATTTTGATATTATATAGATTGCTCGATACATATATACACCTATACCATGCTATACACTACTATAAATATTTTACACTATATTTTATTTATTTTTATTTGAATAACATAAAGGATTTATCTATCGGGGATTTTGTAAATATGAATCAAAACAAAAAGTCAAACAGAAAAGTAACTTTTTTTTTTTGAAATTTCCATTTTTCCTATTCACCCTAGAAGTTTGAACTACTCAAAAAAATGCTATTATTTTATTTAATTTTGTTGAAATTGCTTATTTTGCTCATTCACCTTCATCTTCCTTTTTTATTTATGACATTACCATTGCCGTCAATACACCAACCAATTTAAAACCATAAATCCACCTAAAATTAACATCTATATCTTCTTATTCATTATTTCTTACACAAGATAGTTCTCTTTCACTTCCTTTTTATTTCATCCCAAAATCTCAACCTTTGATTTCAAAATTTATAAGTTTATTAGAGTTACTCATGTTCATTATACTTGGTCAAGAACAAGTGGGTAATTTTTATTATGAAGTTATGTGTGCTTGGAAAAAATAAACATGGTTCTCATTGGGTTTAAGAATGATCTTGATTTTTTTTAGATCTGTTTCGTGAAGAAGACTTCTGTGAAAGTCATCTGGTCAATGCATATGTTAGTTTTACAATTGATTTTCTGTATATTTTTAGAGAAAACTTTAGAGAAGACTTCGTTTTATAAGTCTTCTAACTTTTATTTGTTAACAAAAAAAATATGTAGACTTTGCTGAAAGTCTTCACGGATAAACATGTTAGTTTTGTAATTAACCAAATTGTGTCAGAAATCCAATAGAAGACTTCTCAACAATTACATGAAGTCTGCTCACTAAAATTTGTAAATTATTTTTTAAAATCTAATACATGAGAAGTGTCTCTTGGAAGACTTTATAGAAGATTTTTTAGAACACTTAATGATTAGGCGGAAAATCTAAATATTATTAAAAATTAAACGGGGAATGGTAAACTTTATCTAGAAATATTCTAGGAAGTCTTTTAGTGCATAATATTTTACAATATTTCCTGGGAAGTCTTCCAAACCCTATAATCAAATAACTAACTAAATCTCAAATAATTTTTTTTTTAAAGTTAGTATCAACTTATAAGTGTTTAATATACATAAAACTAAACACATATATGTCAAATTCAAATATTTTTTAAAAATGTCAATATTTCAAAATTTATTCCTAAAAGTACAATCATTACTAAAACATATGTTACCTAACCCTAGACCAAAGAATATCATGACTCAATCTATTTTCACTCATATATATGGGAAATTATTAATTTTAATAATTATAAATTTACTTCATTTAAAAATATTTATAGTTACATGATTTCATTTTTTTCCCCATCAAAATATTAAATATAAAATTTCTAAATTATTTTAACATCTACGGTATGAGAAAACTTTCATGGAAGTTTGATTTTTTGTATAAAATTTCTAAATTATTTTTAACATCTAGACAAATGGTTATAGTGGTAAAGATCAATACTGATAATTTTGTTTGATTATAAAGGGTTGGCTGTAATTTCACTAGCATTTGGGTTAATTTTGCATTTGATTGAAGCTATGGTACACATTTACATTTAAAATCAAGTCTCAGTTCATATTTGGAAAATTCCCCTTATCTATCAGCATAATATTTTTTTTTTCCATTTTGAATTTTTTTGCATTGTATATTTTGTATATATTGTATGCACAAATGTTCTTGATTTTTTTTTTTTTTGGAGATCGACTTACAGACTCATATTGATTCTGCGAACCAAATTGGTAGCTATGTATCTATATGAACAACGAAAGATGATTGTATTCTGGCACTGCGTGCTAGACTATCCGCCCGTGAGTTCAATGTTCTTGGTACATAGATTACTGCCGAGATAGTGAAACTCCCTTGAAGCGTCTTGATATCTTGTAGATAATTTGCAAATGCTGGCCATTCTTTTGGTTTCGAAACCATCTTCATCAAGTGAATACAATCTGTTGTAAAAGTAACATGATATTGACGTAAATTCCTCATACTCTCCATTGCCCAAATAAATGCTTCCACTTCAGAGTGAAGGGGTGATAGACTGGCTCTAACATTTCTTGCTCCCATTAAACCCACAAAACTCACAAAACTTTCGAGTGTGCTATACCAACCTTGACCATCAAACACATCCTTCTCATTCCATGAACCATCAACAAAACACCAGCGCCCTGGTATGACCGGTAAAGTTGTGGTTACCCCTTGCTGTATTTCATTCGGAGAAGCTTTTGCTTGCGCCTCCTTCCAAAGATTTGATTCTATCTCTGCCAATGTAAGTGTGTCCTTCGGCTCAACGTCCAAATTGCTAAAGATTTTGCTATCACACGCTTTCCAAATATACCACAATATCCATGCGAAATGATGATCTTCCATCTTTGGTGTAACACGCAAAACAAATGATCCATATTCGTAAAAAGAGAAGCCGTTGTAAAAATGATAGGGTTGGAAGGGATCTTTGACAGTGCCCAAACTTGGCGCGCTGGAGGACATTCAAAAAACACATGGTTCTTGATTTTTTTTTTTTTTAATATAGATGGGATAAACTAAAATTAATATATAGATTTTAATCATCATTAATCATTTTATGAGCATTAATTAATATTAAGTATCCTTTGTTAGATAATTTTATAATGATAGGGTTGGAAGGGATCTTTGACAGTGCCCAAACTTGGCGCGCTGGAGGACATTCAAAAAATACATGGTTCTTGATTTTTTTTTTTTAATATAGATGGGATAAACTAAAATTAATATATAGATTTTAATCATCATTAATCATTTTATGAGCATTAATTAATATTAAGTATCCTTTGTTAGATAATTTTATAATGAAAATAAATTTATGAAATTTTAACTAATGTTAAGAAATATTTTAGTTATTTAGATAATAATATAATGAATCTTGAGTATTAGATTTATCTTCTACTGAATCCATTTTTACCCACCATACTTAATCTAAATAACTATATTTTAGAGTAGTAAAACTTTTGTTAATGTATACTCCTTACAGTAGATGTGATATGAACAATTTAATATAAATTTATGGTAAGCCAAATAATAAATGTCTGATTTGTCATTTACATGAAGAAATTTAATACTTTTTTACACAATTTAATAATCATTTTGTAGTTTTCACTATCTTATAAATAGTGTTTTTAAATATATTTCTTTGATATAACTCATGTAAAATTATTTTTTATCCCTTTATTTTATATATTGTATATAACCTATTTTAATACTTCATAAGAGTATAATCATAACCATGTTTTAATTTTATGTTTTTTCAAAAGAATATTTTTAAATTAATTATTTAGGTGATTTTTCATTTCACCGAAGATTGGTATAGATTTACATTTCAAAAAAAATTATGATTATTTTTCTGAAAAAATCTCTTAATATTTTTTTTTCATTATTTTGTTGTTAATTTTAACCGTTTAGTGTGTAAATTAAGTTATTCATTTATAATGATTTAATTTTATAGGTTATTTTATTTGATATTAAATTTAATTTTATACTATATAAACAACTTTCAGAAAACTTTACATTTAAAATTATATTTTAATATTCTTAAAATTAACCTATAACCTCACCTTATATGGTTAAGATGGAGTGCATATTTTTGGAGAACAATACAAATTAATCAACTTATATGTCACTTATCTTTGAAAATATCAAGATATAAAATGTTTTCATAAATTAATTAATATTAACATAAAGAAGTAATAGTTGTTAATATATATCTTAATATTATACTTATCTAGTTACCATTCACCTGTGTTATTATATTATATTTTTCGTATTAACATTTTCTTAGGAAAAGAAACAATCATTTTCGTCCACGCATGAAATTTTTTTTTAATAATTTTATTAGTTTATTTTATGTGATATGAATTCTGTAATGATATTTGAAAATTTAGGAAATTTCTTATAATCACAAAATACTTAACATAGTAGAAAAATTCTTGTTTTATACATTGTAAATGTTTTATTTGTTTTTTTGTATTTGTTGCTTAAAATATTTTGACATTAATTTATTATTTTATTTTGGGATAAAATTTATTTTTGATTTGTTATATCTTAGAAGAAATTTTTATTTTGTTAGTATTATTGTTTTGCTTTTGCTATTCTTTTTTACCAAAATAAATTTTATAATTTTAAGTTTTTTAAAATAAGTACAAACTACATAATTAATCAAACCAATGACTTATATTTTATTAAATATTTTTAACAAACATATTGAAATAATTTTTTTTTAAAATGAAGTAATATATCATTTTATACTTAATATAAATACGAATAATTGGTTTGATTATCATGATATTTTTTTTATTTTTTGTAAGTTATTTATTTATATTTATCAAAAAGTATGTCCGCATTTTTAAACGCGGATCAGAATCTAGTTGTAATTATAAAAAGAAGTAAAGGTAGAATCTTATGAGATATCCTGTTTTGATTATATAGATTTTTGAGTGAACTTTTTAAATGAATTATAGTAATATACATTAAATAAAGTTTTTTTATTTTTTTAAGTTTAAAGGTAATGCATAATCCTGTTGCTGTATATACTATAAAATATTAAAGGGAAATCACTTATACATTATTTAAGAAGTGATTTTAAAATGTGTCATTACCACAATTAATTTTCCTAACAACAAGTCATATGCATACTATAAAAGATAACATGAATTAAGGTAAAATGTGACATTGGACAGTGACATTTAATGGTGATTTTTATTTTTTGGTAAGTTTTTTAAAATATCGTAATAACTCATATATCATCATTAAAATAAATATACTAAAATATTATTTTTGTACATTTTTATAGTTAGAAATATTTTACACAAAATATTAAATCCTAATGAAATAAATGAAAATCTATCTACAATTATATTTTACATGTATACATATATTATATTCATAAATATACTGTAAAATAAAATAAATTGTTTACTTTATCTTAAGCTTATATTAAATTAAATTTATATTAAAATATTGATATAAAGTAAGGAAATTTAAAATATTAACAAAATTTATTTTAAATATCGTTTAAATTAAAAAAATTTATCCTTCACATGGTGCAGGAAAACACCTAGTTATAAAATATTTTAGTAGTATAGATATATATTGGTAGACACATAATGGAAAATAATAGCTGTTTATATTTTTAGATACTCTATAAAAATAAATTTAATTACATTTTAACCAAAAAGTTAATTAAAGTCTCCGCACCAGTTTGAGATAATATCGCTTGCTCAACAGTATTTAACTATCACACTTATGGTTTTTAATCGAGCCTTTTTTCAATTGTTAGAAAATAAGTAACCTATCAATTATGAATCATGGAATGATATGATTTTAAATTATTAGTTGAATTTATCCTTATTTTCCGATTGATTTTTCGTGTTTGAACTCTCATATTAAAATTTAAAACGATTAAAATCACTAATATTCAATAAATAAATTTGTTAATATATAATTAACCTTAAATTAAAAAAAATATTTTGATAAATATCATTATCTAAAGTCGTTTGTATTATATTATCCAATCATATTTCTGACGTCATAAACTCTTAAAAAAGAAAAGATAAATCCCTATATTACATATTTGTATATAAGTTTATATATATGATAAAATTTGTAAAAAAAACCGACAAAGCCATATATGTGTTATAAATAATTTTATATATAAATGAGTGTTTTAAAATTTATATGATGAAATAAAATATAATTGTATTATACTAAAACACTTTTTCACGTAAACAGAATTTTCTATTTAGATTATTACTATTATAACGAAAAAATTTGTCATATATAAAGAATTTTATATATATTATTACGCATTTTAGACATATGAGTATTTAAGTTTATTTTACATAAAAAATATTTATGTTATTATAATTTGTTATTTATAAAGAATTTGTTGAGTTGAAAAAAATATAAAAAACTGTTGTTTAATTTATTTAATATTTTAGACGCAGGAACAATCATTTGTTCTAATGTTTTTGAATTGATAACACATTGATTTTTAAATAGTTATATAATACATATTTATAAAATAATTATATTGTAAGGTAGGTAAAACACCTAATAATATATATAAGTTGACAGGCTTACAAGGATAAGGGGTGTGATCTCTATGTCTTAATAATTTTAAATTTAATATATATTATTTAATAATGACTAAAATTGTTTATTTATATTTTTTCATCACAAAATTTATAATAGTTATTAGGAATATATATAGATGAATTAGAACGTTGAGATGGAAAAAAAAATAGGTTAGTCATGATTGGGAGAAAGTAAATATAATAATAGGTAATACCTGGTCGTTATCATGCCGCATGCCGTGTATATGATCCAAATACTCAAATGATATCACCTTAAAGAATGACTTGGTCATTTTTTTGCTGTAAATATGTATTAGTCTTTCTTATACATCAAACTGAGCCAAAAATACGTAAAGTAATACTACCTAACATGGCATTTTCGAGTTGTTATTTTGTCCACGTCGCTAGTGGGAGAAAGTAAAGTTTTGAATTATGTTTATAAAAGGAAGTTCTCTCTATTTTAAGAGGAGAAAACGGCTAAGTAAATCCCGAATTTACACACAAAAAACCAAAATAAGTTTCAACGTCCATTTAAGAAAATTTAATTTTGAACGTTTTAAAATTATCAATTTTAAACTTAAAGCTTTTTGGTTAATTAAATCAATTTTAGATACCCGAAAACTCAACGTTAAATCAATTTAACAGTTTTTTTTTCATGTATATAAAATGATTTGATCAACAAAAATTATGGTATAAAATAAGTAATTTAAAAAAACTGAATTAAAATGGCTTAAACAAGAGTTCATGTTTTTGTTTTGTTTTGCAATATCTGAATTTTTAAAACTTTCTCACTTTGAACTGAAAAAATAAATCTAATCATTTTTTATTTATTTACTATTTGAAGATTAGATTCTGGATGCATTATTATAGCAAGTATTTACCTGAAAACATTGGTTTTGAAGTGTGTAGATACGTCTAATGTAATGGAATATCCACAAGAGACAATTTGTTGAGACACTCTAAATGGACTTTAAATTAATGACTTATTCATGATTTGATATTAAGACTATTTTTTTACAATTTATTTGATATTGGACGAAAATGTCTTTCTTCAACTCATACCTTTTTTTGTTGGTTACAGAAAAGTCAGAATTCTAGTGTCACCTACTTCACTTTGGTCATATGTTTGTTAAATTTTTCTAAATGCTAAATTTTTTTATCAAATAATAATATTTTTGAAAATATAATATAAGAATATTATAATAGATAAAATAATTTAATATTTGATATAATTGAAAATATAAATTACAATTGATTCCAAGATTTCAACATCTCTAAAATTTATAATCTGTTATAAATTTGATATTAGTGTTAGATTAATTGTTAGCGGTTAACTCATTTGTTAACTGATACATGTTTTCTTACTTGATAAATTTACTCAGTACGAGAGAGAAATTTGAGCTTCGACAATATTTATTCGTTAACATATAATACCTAACACATGTATTAACATTTACAAATTTGTTAACAACTAACACCTCTATTAATAATTATGGTACATGTATTTGTTAACAGCTAAGACATTTGTTAACATCTACAAATTTTGTTAACGGTTAATGCCTCTGCTAATAAAATTGGTACATATATTTGTTAACAGCTAACACCACATTATTTTCTATATATATTATTAACAATACATCTGTTTATATTATATATAGCAATTAATAATTTGAAATCTCAAGATAAAAAAATATTGCATCAGATAAAGAAAGAAAAAAATAATTAGAAGAGAGAATGATAAAGCAAAAAAGATTATAAGAGAGTTTGATGATGGAAAAGAAGTGAAATGGAATGACAGAAAGAGAGTGTGCCAGGAAAGAGAGTGACAGGAGAGAGAGTGGTGAGAGCATAGGCAGAGAGAAGCAGATGAGCATTCTGGTCATTATTTGTCACATATTAGATAGTTTGCTAATTAGGATTTCTCAGCAAATTGTCTCTATCCACAAAACTTAAAGACATAGATACGTAACTTGGTATATTAGAACCGTAGACACTAGTACAGACAAATATATATAGCGTCATGTAATTAGCAACTTGCGTGTTACTTGGTATATTAGAACTGTAGACATTAGTACAGACAAATATATATAGCGTCATGTAATTAGCAATTTCGGTTTTGTACTTGGCTTGCATTAAAAAACCGTTTAACAACTGGGGATCGAATGGAGACATGGAATGTTGGCATAGATGGTACATGTGTCCTTTGCAGTCAGCACTTGGAGACTCGAGACCATCTTTTCTTCTCTTGTTCTTACACTTCCACAGTGTGGAGGAAGCTGGTTCAGAACCTTAATGGAGTCCACTTCTCTACTGACTGGTATACCATTGTGGAGTTTTTGTCTCAGTTTGAAGATGATCGTGTGACTTCCTTCCTGGTACGATACGCCTTCCAAGCTGCAATTCACACTGTGTGGAGGGAGAGGAATGCTCGTAAGCATGGTGAGGCTCCGTCCTCCCGGGAAACCATCATCAAGTTCATTGACAAGGCTGTTCGGAACAAACTGATGTCTTTACAAAGAAACAACGCAAGGGTTTTGGGAGGTGCATACCAAACTTGGATTGGAGCTGTCCAAATCTAATCTCTCTGCAATCTTTAATGGATTCCAAATTTTCTAGTTCTGATTATTTTTTTCTGCAAAGGTCATAGAACATGTAGCAAGAGCTGTAAAAAGTATATTTTCTTTTGAATCAAATTTAACATTTTATTCAAAAAAAAAAAAAATTAGCAACTTGCGTGTTACCGAGACAACTTTCTTGTACGTCTTTTCATGGAAAACTTCCGTGTACATCGTCTACAATAATTAAATATTTAAATTTTCTTGTTTAATTGCAAAACTAATCTGGTATATGTAAATTGTCTAGTCATAATTAAATATTTTTTAAAACAAATTTCTACCAGATAATTTACTTATAAATCATTCAGTAAAAATTAAATTTCTGACATAATCCGGTCAAATACAAAATTCACATATTTATCCTAGACGACTTACATGTAAATCTTCTCCGGTATCCTCGAGATTTTTTTTAACAAAGAAAACTAGACGATTTCCATAGAATTCTTTTCTGAAAACACAAATAAAAATCAATTCCAAAACTAACTTCTCAAATGACCAGAAGACTTTTGTGTAAGTTTTCCAGTGCCAGAAAACTTACGCATAAATTGTTTAGCTGAACAGATCTGGAAAAAAAAAATTCAATTTCATACTTTAAATAGTTGGATAACTTCCTTAGACACAAAAGTATTTTCCAAACACAAAAAAACTCAAACGAAAACCACCCACCAAGAATCGTAAGCTTAAATGGTTCTATAAACCATAAATTTTTTAAAATCAAAATCTTGAGTTTTGTTTGGATGAATATAGAAAGAAAGTGAAATGAATGGTGTTTTTAGTTCATAAGAATTGAGAAAGAAAGAATGTAAATTGATTTGAGGTGCATTAAAAGCTTCAAAATGGTTGTTCATGATGATTGTTGTATTGATGACAATGACAATCTTGTAAATACTTGAAGATGATGAGGTTGAGAGAATAAAAATATCATTTTTGAAAAAAAATTAATGATATTTTTATAAATAATCCAAACTTTTGGAGGATGAATAAAAGAAATAATTTTTTTTAAAAAAAATGATAGTTAATTTTATGTTTGACTTTAAGGTCAATTTTGTTATGTAAACATAATTTTCTATTTACTTTATTACTATTGTAACGAAAACTTTATCATATATAAAAAAATTGATATCTATTATTAAATATTTTAAGCATATGTGTATTTAAGTTTATTTTAGCTAAAAAGTATTTATACTATGATAAATTTTTGTTATATATAAAAAATTTATTAAGTTGACAAAAATATAAAAAACTTCTTATTTTATTTAATATTTTTAAACGCATGAACAATACTTACTTTATTCTAATGTTTTTAGTTGATAATACACCGATTTTTAAATATTTATAAAATGATTATACCGTCAGGCGTACAAAACACCAAATAATATATATAAGTTGACTGGCTTACAATAAGCGGTGCGATCTATATGTCGTAATAATTAAAATTTTAATATATGTTAGATTAAAAAGGACTAAAATTGTTTATTTATATATTTTTCATCACAGAATTTATAGTACAAATACTTACAGTTTAAATTAGTTTAGAACGTTGAGATGGAAAAAATAGTTAGTCCTGATTTAATATATATATCATGCCGCATGTCATTATATGATCCAAATACCCAAATGATATTTATCACCTTAAAAATGACCTGGTCTTTCTTTTTTTTTGTTGTAAAAATGTATTAGTCTTTCTTATACATTAAGCTGGGCCAAAATATAATAATATGGTAATGCAAAACATGGTATAGTTCAATATACTGAACCGATTTAAATAACTCAAATATAGTGATTGTATAAACACCTTATCTATTAAAATAGAAATCATGACTTCTTTCTTATGTGATGTGTTTATTAATTTGGACTATCTCTTGAACTACTTTAATCATATCTTTTGATATCCTTTCATTTTAAATATAAATATATATATATATATATATATATATATATATATATATATCTAAAAGATTTGTTTAAAAGATTTAACAAGATCTTAACATTCAATAATTCTGCGTAAATATTTTAATAATTCGTAATTAGTTTAAAAATATTATTATACATTAATATATTTTATAAAATGTAGAATAGAAGTTTTAACTAAATATGATAAATTATATTAAATTATTAAATTTATATATTTTAGTTTCAGAAGTATTTATGCTCAAAATATAATATGTGGTAGCAAGAGTTAACATTCGCAAACTATATAATACATGTATAAAATTAACATGTATTTAATTAAAGCTAATAATATAGAATATTTGTAACTATTTTAATCATGATATCTTTGCATTTAAATATATATATATATATATATATATATATATTTATATATATATTTATATAATTCTAGCAATTTTTTTGAAAGATATTTTAACAATATCCTAATTTTCAGGAATTTTATGTAAATATTTTAACTAATTTTGTAATTAGCAATGAACTATTATTATGCATTGATATATATTCAATTATCATTTATAAAATGAAACATAAAACAATTCATGTTTAAATATAATTATTATATTCAATTAGATATGATAAATTATATTAAATTAATAAATTAATAATTTTATTTTCTGAAATATAAAATATTGAAGCTAAAAATATGTTACGGAGACATAACGACTTAAGTTATACGAATATTTAAAATCAACACTTTATATGTATAAATTGAGAATATAAAAAACCAAATATATAATAAAAGTTATGTATTTACTGTTAAAGATATAAAATGTCCAAAAATAAAAATATGTAAAAATTAAAATAGAATAATATTATCTACGAATTAGTATCTTAAATTTTAAAATGTTAGTTACTAATTTTTAGATAATTTGTTTTACTCTAATGTCGATCAAAAGATCCATTACTACCAGTAAATTTATACATATATAATGTTGATTTTAAAACAAACCAAACTCATAGAAGGGTTTCAGAGTGTATCAATATGGGCCACTTCAAACAGATTCAGCCCATTGATTTTCATTTCCACATAAGAAACAATGACGTGGTGAATAGAAATTTTACACTAGGTTGATTATTTTTGTTGACGTTGATGGTCTAAGTGATGCTAGTATTCTCTTTTTGTTTATAGTAGATATTGATTGTGTTTTATTGTTGGAGTTTGGTTAAACTCGTTTCCTATTTGTAATCTAAACATTTGAGACGTAAAGAAAATTGTGCTAAAAAAAATAACTATTAATGTCAAATTTGAGTAATTTCAGGGCTATCTAAAACTTGGCCTCTTTAAATGGTCTAGTTGTGGCCAGAACTAAGAGTTGATTACTCTCTAGGGCATTTTTTTTGACTTTTTCTCACACTCATAGATACTTATTAAATGTGAGGCAATTTCAAGTTAGGGGTGAGATGTTGTTTGGACAACTATTCCCGTAATAAAACAAGTCGGTTGCATATCTGGTTATAAGAAAAGCTTAGGTGGGTTTAATTTGTGTTTAGACATTAATTTAGTTAGGTTTTTCTTTATGATTACTCATTCCAGCTTTTGTTTTATTGGTTATTTTTTTATTTTTCAGATATATAAAAAACACAATTGTTACAAATATTGTAATTGTTTTCATATTTTAATATTCACTTTCATATATGTATTTTTTATATTTTTTTAAAATTATATAAAAATAGGAATCTTTAGTCTGATGATTTGACTAAAGATTCGTTAATGCTTTTACACTAGGAGGTCTGAGCTTAAATCCCAGAAATGTAATTCAGATTTATGGAGAAAAGGGTTACAGTCTATGTTACATGGAATTGGAAGCGAATACACGAAGCAGAAGCGTTACGAAACTTAAAAACATTTAAAAAGCGAGTACGTATTAGAAATGTTATAATATATATATATATATATATATATAATTAAATATTGTAAAGAGTAAAATCCAATAAATAATTCATTATTTGACTCAGAAAATGTATAATTACAAAGAAAAAATATAATAATATAAATAAATCATATGTATAAAAATTATATTGCTTTGAAACTGAAAAAAATAAAGACAATTTAATCAATTCACGCACAACAACTGAATAATACAAAAAAACGAACAAGTGAAAAAATATCATAAATTATATCATTATTCAGAAACACAGAGTTGGACTAGACTTAAGTTTGCTTAGAACGTACCATAGCAAGATTTTTTTATTTATTACCGCTCCACTATAATTCACCAATTAGGTTTTTAATAAAGTAATGTAAGTTGGGCCAAAACCAATTAAAGCCCACAAGAAATATGCTACGCATCAACAATACAGTTACCGTCAAGCTTCCGATCTACGACCATAAACTCTTCCACCAACGAATTGTGCGTTACCGTCACGCTTCCAAACACCACAATTCTAGAAACGCGATTCCGTGACAATTCCATGCGATTCTCACCACTTCCACTTCCGGTTCCGAACCGAGAACCACACATCCACTGGCGATTCCATGTAACGTAGGTTATAGGAGATATTCAGCATGGTGTAAGGAATATCATCATTCAGCATGGTGTAAGGAATATCATCAAACGTGGATCTTATAAGATGAATCTCAATGATGCAGTCAGACATGTATTCTCATAAGATTGTAGAATTGTCAGTTGTATACTCATCTATGTAATATTTCTCATCGTTGTAATAGTATAATTAACCAGGCGTTAAAAAACAATTATATAAAATGCTTAACATAAAAATATGGACATGGATGTCAAGATGAGGACAAACTTCTCTGTTTTGATACCACAAAACATGGACATGGAATCCTATTACCAAAACCCTCAACAAAAGAAACAAAATAAAAAGATTTTGGCATGGACTCATATGGACTCATGTTAACAAGATGACTCATGTGGACAAGGACTCATGTGGACAAGAGAAGAGAAACGTGACATGGACTCATGTTAACAAAGGAAGAAAAACCTGGTCATGGATACACGTTGACATGAACTCATGTTATCAAAACCTCAACAAAACACTCAGCACAAGTTGTGGACTAATAAAAACCAAGGCATATGCTTTTGATACCATTATTTGTCACTATCAAATACTTCAAGGGAAACCATTAATTTTCATAGAAAATCCTCTGGTTTTCTTCTTCTCTCCCATATAGATCTCCTGAGATTTATTACAACAGGAACCTCGGCAGTTGTAGAAACATTAAGAACCCATATTTGAAGAGGAAACATTTAAGAGCTTCTCATTAACCAGTAATGATAGAGCCAAATCCATGGCTGAAACAAACAAAAAACATCATCATTATTATTTTTCATATTCCACAAAAGGATTCCCAGTTTTCCCAGTTTTCCCTTGCTGATGAAAAGTCACAACATTTGTCAACTCTAAGAAGTGACTCCAAATTCTAGAATGCACAAATATGAAACTATTGATACTTATATACTTGAGAAATGATAAATAAATTTACCATAGAGCATCTCCTTTGTCAGAGTAATCAAACTCAGGGTGAGGCATCACCATGGGCTCTAGCTTAATCCTCCCACAACGTTTATTCTGCAGACCACAAAGAAAAAAAAAACAAAAACAGTGTTAGAAACTAAACTCAAATGTAAAACAACTTTATGAATGAAACAACATGAAACCGATTGACCAACATCTCAGTGTGGTCTTGTTCTTTCACACTCACGTCCTTGAAAAAACTGATAAAAACACATCAAAAAACTCAATTAATCAAAGCAAAGATACAAACGTTATCAAATAATCGAACAAAACTTTCAAAGTTTCCACTCACTTCCTCTGAGAGCAACGTTGTCAAGATTAAAGTAAGTGATATACCATGATTTTGACCCGTTTTTAGTCATATTTTCTATATGTTTTTATTATAATTATTTATGTTTTGGAGTATATTTTCTATAAGTGATATGTTTTTTGGTCATATTAGGTATGTTTTCAGGTTCAGGAGCATTTTGTCGTAAAGTGATGATTTAGGTGCCTTATGGAGTTTAAAGGAGAGTTTTACAAGTTGACTATGAAGATCCGACATTGAGAGACACATATCGATCGATACACACCTTGTGTAATCGATCGATGACGATTCCGTAGAATTTTAAGTCGAGATACTCCATCGATCGATGTACGCAATGTATCATCGATCGATACAGAGCGTGATGAGCAAGATTTACTTGGCCGACTTGAAGCCCAAGTTCTCACCAAATTACAAGACTGCCCCTGACGAGTTTTTAACCTAATTGTACTCCCTATTTATAGTTATGCCTATGAGCCCTAGAAAGAGACACAAGATCTGAGTTTTGTATTCTATTCTATACTTAGCCATAAAAGCATTTTATTTTCTTCTTATTCTTTTGCTATGAATCTCTTGGCTATGTCTTAATAGATTCATATGTTAGATTTGGGGTTCAAATAGTTATGAGGGATTAGCCCCAACTATGGATTGTTGAGTTGTTATATTCATTATCCAAATGAACCCTAATGCTTACTCTAGACTTGCTACCTAGAGTATTGATTATGGAGTGACTAATCTAATAGTCATCTTCCTGAAATCATTTGGCTAAACCCAGACTCTATTAAGGNCCCCAACTATGGATTGTTGAGTTGTTATATTCATTATCCAAATGAACCCTAATGCTTACTCTAGACTTGCTACCTAGAGTATTGATTATGGAGTGACTAATCTAATAGTCATCTTCCTGAAATCATTTGGCTAAACCCAGACTCTATTAAGGCACGATGCGACAGCCGGTCTGATAGAAATTCTCGGGTGAACACAGTTTCAATCCGATCTGATACTTTACATCGATCAATACTCCTCTAGAGTCATCGATCGACGACAGCTTATATCGATCGACACTGCAATAGCAACATCGATCGATGCAGTCGGCAATCAGATCAATGGACGAGTCTAACTAGCGACAGCTATAGATTTGTCTTAGGGTTGAAGTTCTCATATATTTGCAAGACATCCATAGATTTATAATCCTGATTTTCTGAATAGTAACCTTGAATCTAACTATTTCTTTTCATTATTTTCAAACCAAAACCTATTTTCCTTAGCAACTTATCATTGCTACTTATTTTATTTACTGATTTAAACCTTTTCAACCTAGCTCAATCACTTAGGATTATATCTTTTGTGACTCTAGTTCCTTGTGGATTCGATCCCTAAGTACTACGATTGAACCTCTTATTTGAGAGAGTAAATCACTCCTTAGGGTTAAACATTTGAGTGACATCAAATTAGGCGCCGTTGCCAGGGAACTAAGATCACTATTAGTTTTAATTTGATTCAGTCTAGGTACATGCCCAGCAATACTAGAAGCAACAAGAACAAACAACTTTTGTACTCAGAAGATCCCAACAATCTAGAGCGTAGCATCCGCAAAGACATACGCTCCGCATCGATCGATACCAACACCTCTATATCGACCGATACGCGCTTTCCACCGACGATCAACAACCGTTCGTCAACCGATACCTTCACCACCTCATCGATCGACATCAACAACCGTTCGTCGAACGATACCCTTCACTTGACGTCGATCGTTACACCACACCTTACATCGATCGATACTAACCGGCGAGACATGGTAGCGCCTATGATTCTCATACCCGATGAGAAAAGAGACCTGCGTGATCAAGATGGTCACCTGCGAAATGCAGCAGGTCAGAAGCTGAATGATCAGAAGGAGATCATTACTGAAGAAGAGACTGCACCCAGAGGCATCACTCAACCTGTACAAGAGACCATAACTTTGGCTGACTTCAACCGCCCCGATCAGTTCTATTTAAACCGATCATCCATCCTCCCTCCTGCTATTCAGAGAGGAGATTTTGAGCTCAAGCCGCAGTACTACACACTTGTGGGACAAATCCATTTTTGTGGTTTGCCCCATGAGCATCCTATGGACCATCTGGAGAGGTTCGAGGATTTTGTCACCCTAGTCAAAGCAAAAGGAGTTCCTCAAGAGTATCTTTTCTGCAAGCTTTTCAAGTACTCTCTATCTGGAGAAGCTTTGCAGTGGCTAAGAAAACTACCACCATGTTCCCTTACCACCTGGAATGATATCAAGCACGCCTTCCTGCGTAATTTCTTTGATGATTCACGCGCTGAAGACTGGAGGAAGAAGATTGCTACATTCACCGAAGCCCCTGAAGAGTCATTCAAGGATACTTGGAACAGATTCAAGTCCTACCAGCGAGACTGCCCACACCACAGATTCAACCAAGTACAACTACTCTGCACCTTCTATAGAGGCATCAGCCCCGATTTCAAGAGAGCCCTTGATACAGCTAGCGATGGCAACTTCACCACCAGGAATCCTCAGAATGCTATCAAGCTAATTGACAACTTAGCTTCCAGCAACAGCACAAGAAACTCTATGCAGACTACATCATCCCCTGGGAAGGAGTACGCCAATGAAGTTCAAGCACAGCNTCAAGAGAGCCCTTGATACAGCTAGCGATGGCAACTTCACCACCAGGAATCCTCAGAATGCTATCAAGCTAATTGACAACTTAGCTTCCAGCAACAGCACAAGAAACTCTATGCAGACTACATCATCCCCTGGGAAGGAGTACGCCAATGAAGTTCAAGCACAGCTAGACAACATTCAGAAGCTCCTAAACAAGCAGATCTGTTCAGTGGAAGATTCAGAAATTGTTGAAGAAGATGTCAACTTGATTAGTGGTGCCGGTTTTCAGAGATTTGGTAACAAAGGAGGATACAGAAACTTCACAGGCCAGAGAAGCAACTTTAACCAGAATCCCCAGAAGCCCAACACCTTCAGCAGCAGCAACCCTAACAAGAACAGAAGCTATGGAAGTGCCTTCTACTAAAATCCACACCCACCCACCCAAGATACTAAACTGGAGGAATTGATAGACAAGATACTTGAGAGTCAGCAGAAACTCGAGGTAAACTTCAATGGAAAGATCGATTCTGTCTACACCACCTTCATCACCAAGATAGATGCACTCAGCACCCATGTGAAGAAGCTAGAGACCCAGGTGTTGCAGACAGGAGAAACAGTTAAGAAGCAGAAGTCTGCCCACACCCAGAACATCAATGCCCTCCTAGATGATGACTTTTGGCAAGAGGTAGTAGAAGAGATTCAGAGATCTGATGATGAGAGTGAACGAGAATTCGCCTACGACTACTATCGATCGATATTACCAGCTCAACATCGATCAATATCACCTTTAGTTCGTCGATCGATCGACTTTGATGAGTGTCGATCGATGGACTCTGACGAAAACCCTCGCAAGTGCAATTCCGTCAAGATTATGTCTCACGCCGAATTCGCCGCACTTCACCCACATCCACCCGCACCTGTCATCGATCGACATGATGCCCCCATCATCGATCGACATCAAGACCCTGGCATCGCTCGACACACTCCAACCAGTGTCGATCGATACACAGTACCCCAACGCCGAGTGCCACTTCCTAAAATCGACAGTGCAGGTCTTGACGCTTTCCGGGAGCGATATTACACCACCAGAAACCCTACAGCAGCCCTAAAAGAGAGACCCACAGATATTTTTGAGTCCATGGAGATAAAAATGGAAAATATGGGGAGAGTGCTCCGAAAAAGGAAATAAAAGATCCCTAAACCCTATAAAAGAGAAGCTAACGAGAAGGAGTTGTCAAGCTTCAGAATAAGAGTCCTCAGAATACCTAAAGAGAAACCTTTTGAAGAAGCCTACTTTTCACACAGATTGTGGATGTTCTTCAGAGAAACCAAGGAGACAGAAGAAGACATCAGGAGGATGTTTAACCAAGTCAGAGATAGCATCAAGCAGAAGATAACACTGAAGAAGAAGAATGACCCAGGGAAATTCACAATACCTTGCTCCATTAGAGGTGTCGAGTTCCCACGTGCCCTCTGTGACACAAGATCTGGAGTTAGCATCTTACCCAAGCTCATGGCAGATCATCTAGGTCTGAAGATAGAGCCTTCTGAAGAAACTTTCATCTTTGTAGATTGTTCTCAGCAAAGCTCTGGAGGCATCGTTCGCAACCTTGAGGTACAGATTGGAGAAACCCTAATTCCTACAGACTTCCATATCCTCTCCAACAAGCTTAACTTCAAGACTTCTCTACTACTTGGAAGAGCCTTCTTAGCCTTGTTGGAGCTTTTTGTGACCTCCAAACCAACAAGCTCTGCCTAACCCTCATCAACCCTTCCATTCACTACGACCCTGTTCCAGTAATCAAGTTCCCAAGGCCAGCCAGCTCAACACTCGTAGCCACATGTTTCTGTGCCCACGAATTTAATTCTATGGAAGAGTATGAAACCGAAGAAGCAGTATCGACCGATGACACCACCTCCCCATCGATCGATATCCTTCCAGCACCATCGACCGACAGTTCTACCTGGTCATCGCTCGATGGAGTATTCCGACGGATCGAAGATGAGTTCCCAGACGCCGATTTCAGTGCAGATGAGTGGGAAAACGATCACTACTTGCCCGAGCTCGCTAGTATCACTACTCCAGAGGAGTATGATGAAGATTATGAGGAGGAAGGAGCCATAGAGTACCGATTTCTTCGAGAAGATGCAGAACACCCGCCTCATCCGACCTTCCTCCGACACCCATCGATCGATGTAAACCCTACACCATCGATCGATATACCTCCTCCTCGATCGCTCAAACGACGTTTCGACTCAACGAGCGACGAACCATACTGCAGACCAGTCTATGTCCCACACGAACCACGAGACGGAGATTACTCGATTAGAAGCTGGGCCAGCTCTTATCACGAAAGCTATGCAGTAGATATAGCACCTCTACAAAGCGCGATCCAACCTGCAGATCCCGTATCGCTCGACATGGAGAACAAGCCATCGACCGACGAAGACGTTTCGCCATAGGTCGATATCAATCTCAGACCACCAGCCGATCATGCCACAACACCATCCGAGGTACAAACATCAAAATTTGATTTAAATTGACTAATTCCGGATGAGTTTGGTATTTTCAGGGATTCAGATGGTCATGCACGAGCCATAGATGGGAGAATCATTCCAATCTCCACAGAAGATGTTGCAGACATCCTTCAGATGGCCAATGGACCTATCATCGAAAATGACCCGCACCAACGAAAACGCCCATCGACCGATGCATGGAGACTCGCATCGATCGATACGCATCGCGAATTTGGGAAGAGAGATTTCAAACACGGAGTTCGTTGTTTCTCCTGGGAAAAGAAAGACGAATTTGGTGTCTACCGAGATGAATCTGGCCATGCAAGAGCAGTAAACGGAGACATCATCCCTGTCACCAAAGAAGATATGGAAAACTTGCTAAAGAGAGCCTCACTATTTGGTCGCTCTTGTTTCTGTCTACCAGGATATGCTGATCAGTTTGCTAAAGGAGTTCCAGATGGCAAGCTTTACACACAGAAAGAAGTCACCTACATGCTAGATGGCCTCACCAGCGATCACAAATGGAAGATAGCAGGCACGAGACTTGACCTTGAGGAAGAACTATCAAGACTTCGAGGTGCGATGCTATGGCAGACCAGTAGCACTGACTTAGTACGAAAGAAACGAGATGCCCTACAAGAAGAAGTCAACACTTTGCGTGCACAACTAAAGTCTCAGACACAGGCATCGACGGATACAGAAACCCCTGCATCGATCGATACACCTGTACTTAACCCGATCGAGCACCACTTACAGAAACTATCGATCGATGAAAAACCCAGCCATCGATCGATGCCCGTGCTCAAGAATTCTATACTAGGGAAGAATTTGAAGAAAACACAGCCGAGATCTACAAATCCATTGAGGCTTGTGAAAACGAAGATTATTATCTACTAGACAAGTATTGGTTCCCAGTGCCGAATGATGTTCGAAGTTTAGAACTGGGAACAGAGGGGATTCAGAAGGAGGTAGAAGATATCCAGAGACAGCTCGCCAGCCGACATGACCCATCCCCATCGATCGATGAGATACCTAACCCATCGACCGATATGCAACCTCCAGAATCGACCGACGATCTAACATACCACGACACCATGCAGCGCACAACAGAACACATCTACAGCATGCTTGGCAACCATCAGTATAGCCTTGCCAAATTAGAGGGGTGGTTAGAAAGGATCCAAGCAGAAGTTTATGGTTTGAAGACTAGTATGACCAGAAGTGAGAAGGCCACAAGAAGCTTTCTAACCTCTTGGTTTGATGAAACACAGGAAAAAGAGGACACTTGTTTACCAACAAGTACATGCAACCCACCTCACTAGCCACCATAACTCCATAGTCAAGCTTGCTGACTTTAACCAAGTGCTGAGTGGGAGGCAACCCATTGTTAGGTATTTTACTTACTTATTTTATTTTATCTTTACTTACTAGTTTCCTTTTTTACTTGTTTTTAGGATGATAGACACACAATCCATACCTATCGACCGATACGAACCAGTCGATATCGCTCGACACAGCCCAACGCGCATCGATCGACGGTGGCGACTCACCATCGATCGATACCCATATCGGTCAGGTATATCGTTCACCTTTTCGATATCAGTTTACATATTTTTTTTTTCTTATGCTCTAACTCCGGCTAATTATACACTGAGGACAGTGTATGATTTAAGTCTGGGGGGAGTTGATTACTGATGCTACTTTACCTTTTTTTGATCTTTTTGAAAAGGTTTTCAAAAATTGGTTTTATTGAGTCAAGAAAGGGAAAAATTTTCAAAGTCTTACTTTTTATCTTACCACTGTTTAGCACCATTCTTAGATTTATTGATTACAGAAAGTACTATAGATGCTAAAGTGGATCACCGATCACCTATGTCAACACTTTCATGATTGTCTGGAAGAACCAAAGCTGATTTCCAACCTAACCTGACATCTATTGCTTGTCTTGGGGCTTGGTATACAAGGGATCGGAATCCTCTTGCAAGTCTGGAAGGTAAAAGTCTCAAAAATTTTGGTTTCCTTCTTTCCTTNATGCTAAAGTGGATCACCGATCACCTATGTCAACACTTTCATGATTGTCTGGAAGAACCAAAGCTGATTTCCAACCTAACCTGACATCTATTGCTTGTCTTGGGGCTTGGTATACAAGGGATCGGAATCCTCTTGCAAGTCTGGAAGGTAAAAGTCTCAAAAATTTTGGTTTCCTTCTTTCCTTCCTTCGGCATCCCCAGAAAATATAAGATTGAGATGATTTCCTGAGAGGCAGAGGGAGAGGTACATTACCTATGACCCCACTATTCTAAATCAAAGGAATGATCACAGCGAGGGAGAGGTACATTACCTATGACCCCACTATTCGCTTACAATTTGTCAAGAAAGAACAATAAGATGAACATTAACTGTTCATTGGGATTGATATTAAAGAAAGAAGAGTTAGGATTCAGAGAAGGGGGACAAAGAAAGAAAGGGAACCAGGATGAGAATGCCTGAAACTTGTTTGAGTTGAATCCAAGTGTTCCTTGATCGATACTCCCAAGGTAAAGCCTACACCTTTATTTTTATGCATAAATGAAATCAGTAGAGGGGGTAGACAGACAAGGAATGTTTAAGTTGATTGGCTAGATGTTTAGGTTGCTAAGTTAGGATATGGTATAATGTACTTCTGTAGTTGATAGGAATAAGATGTGGTTTGCAACAAAGTAAGAGGTTATGATTTTTAAGTTGAGATTTTTATTGAGTCCCAGCTGTTTTTAAACTTCTTTTCAAGACTAACTTGATGTTTGCTTGAGGACAAGCAAAAGGTTAAGTCTAGGGGAGTTGATATACCATGATTTTGACCCGTTTTTGGTCATATTTTCTATATGTTTTTATTATAATTATCTATGTTTTGGAGTCTATTAGGTATGTTTTCAGGTTCAGGAGCATTTTGTCGTAAAGTGATGATTTAGGTGCCTTATGGAGCTTAAAGGAGAGTTTTACAAGTTGAGTATGAAGATCCGACATTGAGAGACACATATCGATCGATACACACCTTGTGTAATCGATCGATGACGATTCCGTAGAAGTTTAAGTCGAGATACTCCATCGATCGATGTACGCAATGTATCATCGATCGATACAGAGCGTGATGAGCAAGATTTACTTGGCCGACTTGAAGCCCAAGTTCTCACCAAATTACAAGACTGCCCCTGACGAGTTTTTAACCTAATTGTACTCCCTATTTATAGTTATGCCTATGGGCCCTAGAAAGAGACACAAGATCTGAGTTTTGTAGTCTATTCTATACTTAGCAATAAAAGCATTTTCTTTTCTTCTTATTCTTTTGCTATGAATCTCTTGGCTATGTCTGAGTAGATTCATATGTTAGATTTGGAGTTCAAATAGTTATAAGGGATTAGCCCCAACTATGGATTGTTGAGTTGTTATATTCATTATCCAAATGAACCCTAATGCTTACTCTAGACTTGCTACCTAGAGTATTGATTATGGAGTGACTAATCTAATAGTCACCTTCCTGAAATCATTTGGCTAAACCCAGACTTATTAAGGCACGATGCGACAGCCGGTCTGATAGAAATTCTTGGGTGAACACAGTTTCAATCCGATCTGATACTTTACATTGATCGATACTCCTTTAGAGTCATCGATCGACGACAGCTTATATCGATCGACACTGCGATAACAACATCGATTTTTGCAGTCGGCAATCAGATCAATGGAAGAGTCTAACTAGCGACAGCTATAGATTTTTCTAAGGGTTGAAGTTCTCATATATTTGCAAGCAATTCGTTAAGAAATCCATAGATTTATAATCCTGATTTTCTGAATAGTAACCTTGAATCTAACTATTTCTTCTCATTGTTTTCAAACCAAAACCTATTTTCCTTAGCAACTTATCATTGCTACTTATTTTATTTACTGTTTTAAACCTTTTCAACCTATCTCAATCACTTAGGATTATATCTTTTGTGACTCTAGTTCCTTGTAGATTCGATACCTAAGTACTACGATTGAACCTCTTATTTGAGAGAGTAAATCACTCCTTAGGGTTAAACATTTGAGTGACATCAGTAAGGGTACAGAGCATGATATACATACGATAGATTATATTCAAGGGTGCAGTAAAAGAACCCAGCAAGGAAACTCATATATATGAGACATATATACAACACATAAAATTGAAAAGAAGTTTACTTGATCTGCTCCTTCACTGTGGCTTCGCATTCAGGGGAGTACATATGTCGAGCAAGCGAAATCTGTGGAATTTAAGGAGAATTTCCTTCTTCAGCTCCACAAATGGCTCAACGCCGTTTACTAGGCTGGGAATTTTGGGTATCAGTTTGGTTCAGTTCAGATATTTCGGGTTTGGGCTAGTTCGAGTAGCGGCTAAATGATCTATTTACTACATCACCTATTTTCGGTTCGGTTCGAATAGTTTCGGGTTCTGTTTGGACAGTAAAATTAGGGACCATAAAATACCTGAAAACTTCGGTTCTCATTTGGTTCTGGTTCGAGTAGTTCGGATAAATTATCGATTATTTAGGATAAAATATCAAATAATTAGATTTAGATATAAATTCTGGATATTTCAGATCACTTTGGATATTTCAGATAAAATTATTCGTATACTTTTGGGTAGTTCAGATACTTTATAATTATTTAATTATCTTCAACTATTTTGGATACTGTTGGGCCCAAATTTGGCCCGCTATTTGAGACTAATGGGCTCGAGCGATAAGAGTTGACAATGGGACCTCATTTGCAAAGAGCTAACAGGAGTAGCTTAGGCTGGTTGCGCAGGACCCGGTCAAAAGGAGACTGTTGAGAATCCCCCAACTCACGGAGCAAATCTCGTAGGCTGGTTAGGATTGTTCAAACGTGGCTGAGAGCTATTTAAGGACGAGGAGGAGATCAGAGAAAGGGGATCTTCTCTCGATTCATTCATTCTACCATTGACACACATTTTAGTTCATTAAACATTCTCATAAGTCCTTGTAATCATCAGAATCATCTTTGTAATCATTTCTTTACCAAAAACATCAATACAATCATAATTCATTCTCTAAGTTCTAACGGGATCCAGCCCACGTTATCTTTTCTCCAATCTAAACCTGATCTAAATTAGGAAGTGAGTTTTATCCCTCACATTTTGGCGCCGACTGTGGGGACGAGATAATCAAATCCCTTACCCCTGTAACTTTAGAATGGATCCATCCAACCAAGCAATGAAACCATCTATCCTCGACCCCGTGATCCAGATCGACGGCTCACCAAACGGAAGAGACTCCAGTCTCCAGGTCCTGGAGCCTCGACACGCCGATCACCGATCTGAGCTACAGCCTCCGGCTAGTGCTCAACCGAACCAGACCACCACTGGAATAACTAACCCAAGGTCCTCCAGAGGAAACAGCTCCGGGGTAACAGCCCCCGAGAACCCTCAGCGTCAACCCGCTCCGAATCAATCGGAGGCCCAGCTATCTGAAATCCGTCGAATGATGGTGCAGTTAGTAGACAGAGCTCAAGAGAATGAGTGCACGTTGCAACAGCTAACTGCTCAGCAGCAACGATTTGAAGAGCACTGCTCCAGATAGGCAGGGACCTGTTCTCCAGATACCCTATGCTGGAACAGCTCCCGCATTTAAGCCACCTCTAACTAGCGCTATGGGAAGTAACGTAGCGACAACCAGCTCTATGCTCGATCCGGTTACTGACCAGAGCACACGCTTGCTACCTCCTCCACCTGTTTTCATGTTCGGAAAAGGAATATCCTTTACTTCTGGGGGCAGAACATCGGCTTCGGCTTATCAGACTGGGAATGTAACCCTGAATCTGGGAGCTCATTAAAGGGCGGAAGCTGACCCCGCAGCTCACCCCACTGGTGACACTTATCAAAATAACCCAAGAGCTAGTAAGCAATTTTGCCAGGCGGCTGCCTGGAAGAATGACCAAACTCGACTCTGTCAGGAACCTGTTGTCAGGTACCTAATAATGACCCAATTGTCTTTCCTCTAGAGGGACCTAAGGCTATTCGCAGATATGTGGAGCAAACTCATGCAACTCTCCAAAAGTTGAATGCTAAAGTTCACAAAGCGACGAGCTCAGCTCCCGAAATGGAGAGTTTGATTGAGGAAACCCGTGGAACCCCATTCACGGACAAAATCGCTAGCTCTTACATAAGGGATACCCAGAAAATTAGGATTCCCGAGTATTATGGGACCTCAGATCCTAAGGCTCATTTGAGAGCCTTCCGATTAGCTATCGTGAAAGTTCATTTTACGAGAAAGGAATGTGAGGGAGGTTACTGCAGAACATTCGCCGAAAACCTGGTCAGAACAGCTCTCGAATAGTTTTCCGGTCTCGAGCCGAACTCGATAGACAATTTCGACCAGCTGACCAATGCCTTTATGAAGCAGTATTCGACCCATATCCTCAAGCAAGCTTCCGAGGCTGACCTCTGGAAAATCAGACAAGGAATGGGAGACTCGTTACGGGTCTATATCGAAAAATTCAGAGCAGTGAGAACTAAGCTCTCGAATCCCAACGATCAAGTTGCCATCGAAGCCCTTAGAAGAGGCTTCTGGTACAAATCAGAATTCTGGTCCGAGCTAACGCTCAATCCTCCCCCAACTATCGATGATGCCCTTCACAAAGCATCAAGATATATTACCTTGGAAGAGGAAACAGCTACACTAGATAAAATCCATAAGAAATCTCAAAATCACCCGAAAGGTGAAACCTCGGAAGCAAAAGGATCTTCTAAAAAGGGGAGCTCCCAGAATAATCAGACCCAGGGAGAACATTCTTATGCAGTCGAGGAAGTCCAATAGGAAAAATCTGTTGCCGCGACAAGCAACACCCCCTGGTCAAAGGGCTACGATGAGAACAAACACTGCTCTTATCACGATCGAAAAGGACACTCAACTGAGGAATGTTGGGACCTCCAACGACAGTTGGCAGCTAAATTCGTAGCTGGAGAGCTAAAGGACGTGGAACTAAAAAAACCACCACTCTACCAGAAAGAGGTCCCAGAGATACCTCTCCGAACCGCGAAAGGTCACCTGAGAAGGAGACAGACTTGCCACCGCCAGCTCCCAAGAAAAGAGTCGACATGATTCTTGGGAAATTTCCCCAGGAAAAAAAGCCTACAAATCGAGGCCCTTCTGAGCAAACCCCCACCTCAATCGAGCCCCAGTTCGAGAGTGGATTATATCCTCGGAGGTTCCGATATATGCCAAGACTCCGTTAATTCCATCAAAAGTCACGTACGGAAGGCTGTTTCCAATGCTCAGTCTAAGCTTCCAAACCCTGAATCCAACACTAAGATTTCTTTTTGGGAGAGCGAGACATCAGACCTCGACAGACCTCCCGATGACGCTCTAATCGTCACCCTGAACATCGCAGGCTACGAAGTGCCTAAGCTGATGGTAGACATCGGAAGCTCTGTCGACCTTATTTTCTATAACGCCCTGAAAGGGATGGAAATAGATGACTACAAAATTATTGGTTAGAAAGCTAACCTCGTAGGCTTCTCCGGGGAAACAATTACCTCCCTGGGAACCATCAAGCTTCCTGTCATAGCTGGAGGAATCATGAAAATGACCAATTTCGTAGTTATCGACAGACCTTCTCCATTTCACGAAATCCTAGGAAGACCTTGGATCCATAAGATGAAAGCGGTAGCTTCCACTTATCACCATTGAGTGAAATTTCCGACACCTGAAGGAATAACCACCGTACGAGGTAGCCAGAAAATCTCCAAGATCTGCTACTTGGGGGGATTCAGAATCCTCAAGGAATCACCCCAATAGCAAATACAGATCCAGGAAGGTCGAGAGATGCAACAGAATACCCGAGGCCCCCCTAGGAACCTAACCGAACAAGTTGGCATCGACGATTCTGATCCTGAGAAACAAGTGAACATCGGGTCAGAGCTACCTCTCGAAACTAAAAAGGAGCTAATCGACTTCCTGAAAAGCAACGTCAAAACATTTGCATGGACCGCCAGTGACATGAAGGGTATAGATCCAAACGTCACCACCCATAAGCTCAATGTAGACCCTACTTTCAAACCGATCAAACAAAAGCGCCGTAAGCTGGGCCTCGAAAAAGCTCAAGTCGTCAACGACGAAGTCGATCGACTTACGAAAGCAGGATCCATTCGCGAAGTACATTACCCCGATTGGCTGGCTAACCCCGTAGTAGTAAAAAAGAAAAACAGGAAGTGGAGAATCTGTGTAGACTTCACCGACCTAAACAAGGCGTGTCCTAAAGATAGCTTCCTGTTACCTCACATCGATTGCCTCGTCGAAGCGACAACTGGCCATCAGCTCTTGTCCTTTATGGATGCCTTCTCAGGATATAATCAAATCATGATGAATCCTGAAGATCAAGAAAAAGCTGCATTCATAACCGAACACGGAACCTACTGTTACAAGGTAATGCCATTCGGATTAAAAAACGCAGGAGCTACCTACCAAAGGCTCGTGAACAAAATGTTCGCCGAACAGCTCGGAAAAACCATGGAGGTATACATCGACGATATGCTAGTTAAATCCTCAGCTGGAGAAAATCACATCTCGCACCTAAAAGAATGCTTCGATATCCTTAACAAATACGATATGAAACTCAACCCCGCAAAATGCACCCTCGGAGTGCCCTCGAGCGAATTCCTCGGTTACCTCGTAACCAAAAGAGGTATCGAAGCCAATCCAAAACAGATAGCGACCTTCTTGGAAATGCCGTCACCTAAGACAACCAGGGAGGTACAAAGACTGGCTGGACGAATCACAGCTTTGAACCGATTTATATCCAAATCCACCGATAAATGCCTCCCATTCTACAAACTTCTAAAAAACAATAAGAAATTCCTGTGGGACGAGAAATGCGAGGAAGCTTTCAAACAATTGAAAGCTTACCTCTCCGAGCCTCCGATCCTATCCAAACCAGTAACAGGAGAACCCATGTACATATACCTCGCCGTATCAACTGCTGCAGTTAGCGGCGTGCTAGTACGAGAAGAGCAAAACGAGCAAAGACCCATCTATTACACAAGCAAAAGTCTAATAGACGCCGAAACTAGATACTCTACTATCGAAAAACTAGCTCTGGCAGTCGTAACAGCTGCCAGAAAGCTACGATCTTATTTTCAATCGCACTCAATCGTCGTAATCACTTCACAATCAATACGCACGATTCTGCACAGCCCTAGCCAATCAGAACGACTAGCTAAATGGGCTATAGAACTCAGCGAATATGACATCGAGTATAGACCCCGAGCAGCTATGAGAGCTCAGGTCGTCGCCGATTTTATCATCGAGCTATCGTCCGAGCACCTAGACCCGAGAGCTGAAGCTCTGGAGTGGAGCCTATATGTCGATGGAGCCTCATCAAAACAAGGCTCCGGAATCAGACTAAGGCTGACCTCTTCAGCCGAGGAAACCATCGAACAAGCTTTCAGGCTCGGATTCAACACTTCAAATAATGAGGCTGAATATGAAGCACTAGTCGCAGGGTTAAAACTTGCCCTAAGCCTCGGAACCCGAGAGCTAAATGCTTATAGTGACTGACAACTAGTAGCTAGCCAATTCCACGGAGAATATGAAACAAGGGACGAAAGAATGAGGGCATACCTCGAAGTCGTCCAAAGCCTCACTAAGCAGTTCAACAAGTTTGAGCTGACAAGGATCCCAAGAGGAGAGAACTCCTCGGCAGATGCGTTGGCTGCTTTAGCATCCACATCAGACCCCCTCGTAAAGCGGATTATACTTGTAGAGGGAATCGAAAACCCAAGTATCGATATAGCTACCAAATCTGAAATCGATAGCAAACCAAAAGAGCAAACGAAAGTTAGCTATTCCGAGACAATAACAACCCAAGTTCTCACAACATTCTGGTTCCCAACAACCAAAATTTTCAATTTCAAAAAGCATACCTCCGGGGGCACGACCCAGACCCCGGACTCACATGTTTATACAACATCCACTCCCTCTGACATTGGAGGTACCTCCAGGGGCACGACACAGACCTGAAGATATTCTACGGAATTTAGACTCCCTTGAGCCTAACCCAAGGAATATCTCCGGGGGCACGACCTCTGGCCACAATAACACTCAGGAACCTGAGCCCGAACAGGAACCTCCGTTGTCTCTTCATGACAAAATCGTAGGAAGAGAAGACTGGAGAATACCAATTATGCAGTATATCTTGGAGGGTAAGGTCCCCCTCCCCCAAAATGGGAAGCTCGAAAACTCAAAGCGTTAAGCACAAAATACTGCATAATGGAATCCACCCTTTATAAACGAAGTGTGTCGGGACCTTACCTAAGATGCGTCCATGGCCTCGATGCTATCAAACTCATGAAGGAAATGCACGAGGGCACCTTTAGAAACCACGCCCGATGGCAGAGCCTTAGCTATCCGAATCAAAAGACAGGGCTATTTCTGGCCTACCATTATCGCTGATTGTGAGGTCTACTCATCTTCATGCGAAAAATGCCAGAGGCATGCACCAATTAGATATCAGCCTACGGAAAAACTATCCTCGATATCCGCCCCATACCCATTCATGAGATGGTCCATGGATATCATAGGACCGCTAGTAAAATCAGGAAGAGGAAAGCAAAAGCTAGGCTTCCTTTTAGTTCTAACAGACTACTTCACCAAATGGATAGAAGCTGAAGCTCTCCAGCAGGTAACTAAAGTCAAAACCGAACGACTCGTAACCAATAACGGGTCACAATTCATATCTAATGACTTCAAAGCATTTTTCGACAAGTGGAAAATTCGTCTCACTATGTCGACACCTCGATACCCTCAGAGAAACAGTCAGGCGGAGGCTGCTAACAAGTCGATATTAGCAAACCTCAAGAAACGTCTCGGAATCAGTAAAAGTTCTTGGTTTGAAAGACTACCTGAGGTGCTTTGGGCATGCCGAACCACCCCACGAAGGGCTACGGAAGAAACTCCCTTCCCCCTAGCCTACGGGATGGAAGTTGTCGTCCCACACAAAACCATCACTGGGAGCCTCCGCCGAGAGCTCTGTATGTCTAATCCCGAAGCCAACAATCAGCTCCTATTAGATAACCTCGCTTTAATCGAGGAACGGCGAAACCAAGCCTTGCTCCGCATTCAAAACTATCAACAAGCAATGGCCCGACATTACAACTCTAAATTCAAGTCCCGACAATTCGTTGCAGGTTACCTAGTACTTAGAAAAGTTTTCAATCATACCAAAGAGCCGTGCGCTGGGAAACTAGGAACCAACTGGACAGGTCCCTATCGGATCATCCACATGGTATGACCCGACGTCTACAGGCTCCTGAAGGTACGAACCTGGGTACCTGAAATCCGATCATGGAACGCCATGAATCTCAAGAGATACTATCATTAGGTACCTAAACTCCATGAACTACGTTAGGCTTGATCCCTTGACTGGGTACGTAGGCAACTCTGTCATGAGTGCAGCCCCAACCTCATTTCAGCATTCTTTTCACCATAGCCAAAGGGGCATATGTTTAAAAACACATAGCCCAGACAGCAACTGTATGATTGCTACAACGCGATGTATTCTATAAAAGTTATCAATGAAGCGATTACATGAAAACATTTTGAGTTTCCTTCAAACAAATCCAGGTCCCTACGAACCTGGACCTAAGGTCTTAAAATCCTTCAAACAAATCCAGGTCCCTGCGAACCTGGACCTAAGGTCTTAAAATCCCTCAAAGGAACTCAGGTCCCTACGAACCTTAACCTAAGGACTTAAAATCCTTAGTAAATTCGGAAGTCTTGAAAACTTCCGAACGAATCCAGATTTACGTGAATCTACCCTTAATGGCCTTAAAATATCTCTGGAAAGAATTTAGATCCCTAAAGATGTTAATCTAATCTCGAAGGTCTAGGAACTCATTCCTGATAATCTCATGACCAATCACAATCGAAATCACTGAGACCTCTAAGGTTACAAGGTCAGTTGTTAACAAGATCCACGATCTGATTCCGGAAAGATCACATGAATCCCATACTTAAAAAGTCACAATACATGACTCGAGTTTACACTTCAAAGTCAAACAAATCCAGGTCCCCACGAACCTGGACCTAAGGTCTTAAAATCCTTCAAACGAATCCAGGTCCCTACGAACCTGAACCTAAGGTCTTAAAATCCTTCAAACGAATCCAGGTCCCTACGAACCTAGACATAAGGTCTTAAAATCCTTCAAACTAATTAAGGTCTCCATGAACCTGAACCTAAGGTCTTAAAATCCTTCGAACGAATTCAGGTCTCCGTGAACCTGAACCTAAGGTCTTAAAATCCTTCAGACTAATTCAGGTCCCCGTAAACCTGAACCTAAGGTCTTAAAATCCTTAGTAACCTCAAAGGTCTTAAAATCCTTTAACAAGCTAATTCAGGTTTCCACAAACTTAAACCTAAGGTCTTAAAATCCTTAGTAACCTCAAAGGACTTAAAATCCTTCAGACTAATTCAGGTCTCCGTAAACCTAAACCTAAGGTCTTAAAATCCTTTAAACAAGATAATTTCAGGTTCCCAAAGAACCTCAATCTAAGGTCTTAAAACCCTTAACAAAACTCAAGGTCTTAAAATCCTTCGAAAACAATTCCAGGTTCCCAAAGAACCTCAATCTAAGGTCTTAAAACCCTTAACAAAACTCAAGGTCTTAAAATCCTTCGAAAACAAATCCAGGTTCCCAAAGAACCTCAATCTAAGGTCTTAAAATCCTTAACAAAACTCAAGGTCTTAAAATCCTTTGAAACCAATTCCAGGTTCCCAAAGAACCTATATCTAAGGTCTTAAAACCCTTAACAAAACTCAAGGTCTTAAAATCCTTCGAAACAAATCCAGGTTCCCAAAGAACCTCAATCTAAGGTCTTAAAACCTTAACAAAACTCAAGGTCTTAAAATCCTTCGAAAAAAAAAAATCCAGGTTCCCAAAAACCTCAACCTAAGGTCGCAAAACCCTTAGCAGCGTTCGAGATCTAAAATAAATCGCAAGTAAATTTAGGTCCCAGAAACCCATTCTCGGGACCTCTCGCTAAAAGGCTACGGGACCTGTTATCAACATGCTCCCCGACCATCACCCGAAAGTTTCCTAGACCTCATGTCTAACGACTAGGGACATGTTACTAACAAGACCCAAAGTCCTTCGTTCAAGGAAGTAAAGACTTCTACTTAGACGATCGAGTCCGTACTAAGGAATTCATCAAAACATCGACGAAACCCTTAGCGAAAATTTTTATCCCAGTCAAGATCAAATTAAAATCTTTATAAGTCGAAGGCAGGATAAAACGAAAAAAGGATTTAAAAGCCTCCACAGGCTACTTAAGTTCGAAGATCTTAACAAAGCAAAGGTTTAAAGGCCTCCTCAGGCCACAAGTTTTAACAAAGATAAAAAGAAAGCCCATTGGGCAGAAGTCTTGGGAACACGAAGACATAATCGCTATCTCAACAAAGAGATAGAGATCAGGCGGTTGAGCTTTAGCTTTCGAGAAAAGAGGTCTCATCTCGAAAGCTGGGGGCAACTGTTGGGCCCAAATATGGCCCGCTAGCTGAGACTAATGGGCTCGAGTGATAAGAGTTGACAATGGGCCACTGTAAGCCCATTGGCAATTAATCTTTTGAGAAAAGAGTTAAAAAGAAGCCGGAGGCTGTTTGCTAAGGAAGGGACGTCAACAAAACAGGTCATGGAGGAGAGGTCCGGACCTCATTTGCAAAGAGATAACAAGAGTAGCTCAGGCTGGTTGCGCAGGACCCGGTCAAAAGGCGACTGTTGAGAATCCCCCAACTCACGGAGCAAATCTCGGAGGCTGGTTAGGATTATTCAAACGTGGCTGAGAGCTATTTAAGGACGAGGAGGAGATCAGAGAAAGGGGATCTTCTCTTGATTCATTCATTCTACCATTGACACACATTTTAGTTCATTAAACATTCTCATAAGTCCTTGTAATCATCAGAATCATCTTTGTAATCATTTCTTTACCAAAAACATCAATACAATCATAATTCATTCTCTAAGTTCTAACGGAATTCAGCCCACGTTATCTTTTCTCCAATCTAAACCTGATCTAAATTAGGAAGTGAGTTTTATCCCTCACAGATACTCTTAATACATTTTTAAACTAAAATCATATATTTAGTTATGCTATATGTATATAAAATTAATATTATTATGTATTCGGATACCCGTTCGGTTCTCGGTTCGGTTCTGGTTTGGTTTGGTTATTTCGGATATATAAATATAAGAACCGTTTGGATATTTGAGGGTTTCGGTTTGGTTCTGGTTTTGAATATTTCGTTTCGGTTCCAGTTCGGTTCTTCGGTTCCGATTTTTTTGCCCAGGCCTACCGTTTACGGTTGTGTGGATTCACGAACAGAGAAGGAGAGGTTTCATACACAAAAAAGGGACTAATTAGAGATAGAAGACTCGATTATTCACTCATTTAGACTATACTTTGAAATAGTAGTATGTCGATAAAAAAAAAGTTGTTACTAGAGAAAATGTGCTCACATATGGAATCCTCAAACATTTTCCTTATTCAAATTGAAAAGAGTTTCAAGATAATTTCAAATGTTACACCTTGAACAATGGCAATATAAAAAGTTTTTAAGTCCAATGGGTAATGACCGGGATGAGTTCAAGTGGAATCTTCTTAGGAGAGACAAGTCCATATGATTCTTCAAGATCAACATCTTTTGCTTCCATTCCTTCCGGAAGATTCCAGTCAAAACGGTAAAGAAGATTGATAAGAGTCAAGTGTACCAAAGACATACCCAAACCCATACCAGGGCACATCCTCCTCCCGCTACCGAACGGCAACAACTCAAAGTTTAGACCTTTGTAGTCAATCTCTTTTTCCATAAACCTCTCGGGAATAAAAACTTCTGGATCTTTCCAAATGTTTGGGCTCCTGTGAATAGCCCATACATTGACTTGGATCCATGTATTCTTTGGAATGTCGTAACCCCCAATCTTTAAATCTTTCGACGCCTCTCTTGGAACTAGAAGTGGCAAAAGTAGGTTTATCCTAAGTGTTTCGTTAATGACCATTTTGAGATATTCGAGTTGTTCCATATCTTCTTCTATGATATTGTCTTTGTTTTTTATCACTTCTCGTACCTCAGCTTGCACTTTCTTCATCACTCTTGGGTTTGCAATCAAATGCGTCATCACCCACGTCACAGTATGGGCAGAAGTATCTATTCCACCAATAAGAATATCCTATAATAACCAATAAGACAAGATTCAAACGTTATGCAACATGTAAAGAATCAAATTATATTAATTGAGAAGTTTCATTACTTACTAGAAGAGTTCCTTTGGTATGGTTTCGTGTAAATTGAAACTCTCCAGGTCCAGTCTCTTTAGATTCCATCTTGAGAAGCAAGGCAATGAAATCATCTTTGATACTTTCATCTTCCAAATGGCACTTTATGGATTGATCAAAAAATGCATCCATTACTTTAAAAACCTTCTCACATTTGCTATGTAACCCTGTGATCCTATCGATGAGTTTACCAATGACCGGGAAGTAATCTGATGCTGCAAAACTTCCTAACACCTCCATGGTTCCTTGGATGACTTCCTCATAAGTGTTCTCGAGTTCACTTCCTTTAAGATTTATCCCAAACGCAACTCTACAAATCACACTTCCCGACAACTTCTTTTTTTTTTTTTTTTTTTTGAATGAATGTCAAATTATATTCATCAAAAACAGCCTGCTTACATCAAATGCATACTCATTGTATCAATTTTCTACTCAAATTTTACTACACATACTGCAACAAACAAGGAGGCAATTATACTC
>CAKOAT010142933.1:33989-72077 GCA_932364175.1 Eruca vesicaria subsp. sativa | reverse complement strand
CCAGTTCAACGCAGATTCGGAATAAGAACCTCTTTGCTCTCTGTTTTCGTTTATTTTAATTTTAATTCTAAGTATTTTTCGTCATCTTATTTTCGTTGTGCGGTTCTCGCAGATAGCCGGTTCCTCTGGAAACTTAGGGTTTTCCCGAAGTTTCCTTATTTACGATTTATTTGACAGTAGGGTGAAATCGACTCCCACAAAATATGTGGATCATGATAATCCCTCAGCACGAACACTCCACTTACACTTGTTGTCAATGCATCGGATGTACTAAAGTTTTGTATCTTATTTCACAACTTTGTAATCGAAGTTATTTTTTATTGCTGACATTTCCAATGATGCTTTCAACTTCGACTTGTTGTCAAACGTTTGACCCCTCTTCACAACATCAATCAAAAAAAATCGAACACTTTTTCCACTATCGTCTTCTTTTCTGATTAACTCGACACCAGCATCTTCTTCCTAGTCGTTCGAGTTTCCATTGTCTTCAACATCTTTACTCGACTCAGATGAAATACCTATATCATCTCGAGGTGAAAACGAGGAAGGTTCACCTTTCTCACTGAAACGCGAGTTAGTATCCTCCTTATCAAGCGCAATGTTGCCCTAGTTTCCATTGATAGGTGAAGTAGACACACATAACCATGTCGAAGCTTTTCCACATACATAAGTTAGAAATTTTATAACTTGCCGATCATTCTCATTGATAATTGGGGAACAGTCTATAGAAATGATTAACTCCATAGGTAAGTAGCTTAACTCAAGCTCAACAACGTTTTGGTCAATTCCAAAACCCTCAAAAACCATAATTCTTAGATCTTCAAAGGAACTTGTCAAATCCACAACCAGTAGTCTTCCTCATTTTTGCTTATCAACCGCAAATCCCCTTCCTTTAAGGGGATCAAATTTCCACACTCCACAAGAGGCATAGATATGCATCTTCTTTAACATGAGTTTCAATTTTTTTGGGTGGTTAAAATTTCTTTTTCAACAACGTGAGAGATGAAGAAGAAGACCACATTTAAAAAAAAAAAATTAGGAAACACGAAAACTTTGAGGAAATTAGATTTAGCATATATTTTCTTAACAGATTTTGGAGATATTTTAGGAAAGTATATATTTTGAATCTGGTAGAATGTACATTATGTTGTCCGTATAATGTAGAGAAAACGGTAGTTTTTGTAAACCCTCTGCGGTAGGAGAAAGTATATCCGTAGATTAGTAATTCTATTACTCTAGAGAATTGATACATGGCAGATTTTGTCATTTCGTCTTTGTAGATATATTGGAAACAATAGTTTATCAAATCTACCGTAGTTCAGAAATAAATGAAATGGTAGCCGGTTAATTCTACCGTACTAGAATTGTAGCTATTGCCAATTTAACATCCTGCCATTATCATATATTAATGTAGTTATCCGAATATGTATTCTACGTGCTCGTAGACAGTAGATAATGTTTTCTACCATCGGTAGATCAAAATACGAAATTGTGTTCTACTAATATCTGGTATACCAAAGTATTGTTCATATAATTGTCTCTTGTTTATATACATTTTGTATATTTTATCATATTGTCTAACTCTTAAAATAATTGATATGAATTTTTAAAGTTACTCAAGGGTATCTAAGTCTAAATATGGCCAAAAATGAATTTATGGCAAAGGGACAATCTACTTCTTTTTCTATTCCGTTTAGACAATTTTTCTATATCTTTTGATATATGTTATAATCTTAATTTTTTGTTTTTGACACATGTCGTAATCATATTAATTAGTAATTTTGAAGAATCAAATTTAATATAATAAGATTTGTATTCCTCTTTTAATAGTTTAGATTTGACAAAAAAAAGGTTTAAATTGTTAAGAATTTAGCACCATAGATCCATTTGAAATGACAACGAGACTAATTGAATCTACTAAAGTTAACCGTGATCTAATTTTATGACACTTGCAATTTCAACTTTCAAAGCTTATATAACATTAATGTATAGTATAGCAATTCCTCCAACCAAACCCACATTACATTGAATTTCTTATTATATATTCAAAACGATCCATATCCAATTACGTGGACAACAAAACTATATCATATAAACATCAACACGTCAACAAAAACCAAAGACTCCAACATGCAAAGTCAACACCAACAAACGAAAGACAAAGTCAAAGCCCAACACTGACCGGTACTCCCGCAGCCGTAATCCAATAATTCCCATCCAAGAAATTCCCCACCGTGAACTTCCCCGCCTCCTTCGTCGTCTTCAAAACATGATAACCTGGCCACTTAACTCTACGGGCGACACTTGCTCCAGCTCCAGTGTTACCATATTCACCGTAATAAAGAGTCCTCAAAGCAAAGTCACCACTCCAAGGCAACCATCCCGCAGGATTCACCATCTCTCCGAGACTACATTTCATGAAAACAGTCCTCGAGTACTGTTTCCACGGCCTTCCTAAGTACGTCTCCGCAGCCGTAGACACCGTGGAGCTCTGGATGACGAAACCTGTGTTCTCGTTAGGGTCTTTGCGGGACTGAGCCGTGACGGTGTTTTTCTGACCGCTCATTGGTTTACGAGCGTAGATATTGCAGTTTTGGAGCATTGCGGTTGCGTCTCCGAAGATGAAGTCGACGGTTCCGTAGACGTTGCAGTTTCTCAAGAACTGACGGCGGGAGTGGAGGTAGAGAGTGTCTTGGTAGCCTCTGAAAGAACAGCCGTAGAAGACTGCGAAATCTGAGCCTGATCGGAGAGCCACCGCCTGGTGTTTCTCAGGTCCCGCTGTGTTCTCGAATGTTATGTCTCGTGCGATAAAACCAAGGCCGGAAACAGCTGTTGGCCGGTCAAAAGAAAAGAAAATATATCATTTGTTTTTCTTTTTTGAACATTAAAATATATCATTTGTTTTTTTAACCAAACAAAAATATATATCATGTTGCTAAATAATAGTTCAAGAGATTTAAATATATTTTTGGTTTCAATTCAAGAGTTGTATTTACGTATTTAGACGTTAAAAAGAAAGAGAAAAAATATTTTTGACGTATTAAAAATATTTTTTGACAGAAGAAAGATACTTAATTTGACTTAATCCGTTTCTGATTAATTGATATTCTAGCTTAATTTTTTGTTGCAAAATATATATCATTTTATGTTTACAATGTAATTTTTACTATTGTTTTATTTTTTTATCTCTAATTAAACTAAGATAAATATTAAATGTTATGTAATTTTAATGGTCAAACAAGAGTAAATTTGAACTTTTAAGTAGTTTATTTATTTGTGTGTAAAACTATAGAATGACAAATAATTTGAAAAGGAGGAAATAGTAATTAGTAGATAATTTATGATTCAAGTAGTTTTTTTATTTAGTAGTAAACGTTTGTAGTAGTTTTTTTTTAATAATATTTTATGTATATATGTGTGAACAATCGATATAGTTAACAATAAAGACTACTTTAAAAAGGTATTTTTGATATTTAGCACGGACGACGTACCAAAAGTTGCGGACCGAAACGTCGTCGTGCCATCTTTAACGTTCCTACTACCGGTGACGACGGTAGCGTCGATGCCGTCACCGATAACCATCACGTTCTTGATTGATTTCTTGATCTCCACGTTTTCTCGGTATACACCGGCTTTAACGTATATCACAAGTCTCTTGTTTCTCCTAGGCAGTTTGGCTGCTGCGTTTATCGCCTTTTGAATACTTGTGTAATGACCCGAACCATCTTTAGCTACCACAAGGTCGGGTTTAGCCGTAGTTACAGAACCTTCCAGAAGTTTACGGTCGGTAAGAGGGATCCACGAAGGAAACTGGTTGTCCGAAAACAACAATCTCCGACCACCACCACCACCTCCGCCGTTAGTTCCTTGCTTGTCGAATTTTGTGAACGCCGTCGCTGGATATTTCTCAGCAGCCGCCTTAGCCGCGGCCGTTGAAACCGCTAGAGAGTTGCTTATTGATTTAGTGAGGTTCCTATGAACGTGTATAGGGAAATATTTTGAATAGGAAGAGGTTAGATTAAAATCTTTAAACCCGTTTTTGCAAGTGTCTTGATTAGCTATTGCAGCGCTTAATGAGGTTTGTTTATCATGCGCTGAAGATTCTTGACCATATGATCTCCGAGAGTTGTTGAGTTGGTCTATGGTGTCTTCGTAGAGCTCCAAGCAGTCGAGCAGAGCTGAGTTGGCGTGTCTGTGGATAGAGTGACGTCGTTTCACCTTAGAGACGAGGCGGTGTAGGTGCACGGCCTGGTCCATGGTGGAGCTAACCACAAGGTCGTGGAAAGTGAGCCCATCGGTTTGGTCGTCTAAAGTTTTGAGAGGTGAATTAGGCATGTGGTGGGCGCAGACGCTAGGGTATGGAGTTTGTTTGCATGAAGTTATGAAATAGGCGTTGGTATGAGAGATTGATAGGACGTAAATCAATGGTATAATATATTTGGTGTATAAACATCTTGGAGGTTTATGATCCATTTGGGGATCTGAAAAGTATCAATAGAGAATTTAATCTTGGATTAGGAAGTGTATATTGTGGTTTCTTAAGGAATCAAGAGTTATATATAAACGTATGCAAGTATATGCAAATGAATGGATACTCTTTAGCTCTCATAAATAAATATACACGTATGCAACCACGTAAGAGAGTGTGATGTATGATTGAATTTGAGGAAAATTTGTAACTTCAATTTGTGTCCTCAGATTAATTTTTATGGTTTATTTTGTTATACTAGGGTGTAGAAACTTTTTACGTGGTTAGTTAAGATGAAACAACAATGTTAGACATATATATGAAATAAGATGATATTTGAAGAAATTCAGGTTAGCTATGGCCATTGGTTCGAACTTAATACATAAAATAATGAACATGGCATAAAACCATGATTAATCCAGAATTATTAAAATGAGATTATTAGCGAACTTAAGAAACTGTTTTTACATTTTAATTAAAAAATTAAAAATAAATAATTAAAATCTTTATTTAAGAATCGATTCTTAATATTTTTAGTTAAAAGTTATGAAACAATTTCTGAATTTCCGTTAATAACCCATTCTAAAATCTCAGGTCAATCATATTCTAAGAGTTTTATGCAAAACAATTAAACAACTGGAGCTAGTTCTTTGTCAAAAAAAAAAAGAAAAAAGAAACTACGTAAGGAAGCTCAAGTATCAAACCATGAGGCTGATGGTTTTGATTATGCAAGCACAAGAGGTTGATAGTTTGCCACATGTGTAAGAAGTTTGAAATACATGGACCTTTCCCGTAATGCCAAATGTCACAAAGCCTGAGACTCCAAATGGTGCTAGAAATTCGATTACAATGAAACAAATTTTATATATAGAAAGGAACAAATGAAGTAAATAAAAGTTGAATCTGTGAAGGTCAATGGTTAGAAAAAATATAATGACAAGAAAAAACGTTTTAAAATTCTATATTAATATGAGATGAAACCTAAATAATAATAAAAAAATCCTATAATTTTTTGCGTAACAAGTATAATAGAATTAGCAAATGATGTGAAACTATATATGATAATTAGGAAAGTTTTGACTATTGTATATAATATAATTTTTGTAATTTCTATAAGATCTAAATTTCGTGTAATATGATCTAAATATGCTAGACCATTAAATTGCATATTGGGTTATATTTTGTATTTTTCTAAAAGATTAATGCTTATACTGATACAATATAACTTTTGTGTGAATAATGAGGAAATAAAGTTATTACAACTCTGCTTCTCCAACCACAAAAACCACATATCACCAACAAAAATCTAAACTTGTTCTGATGTGAAATCCACCAACCAAACGTTAGGGTGTTTCTCAGAAAGTGTTTTAAGTACATATCAAAATCAGAGGTCGAAGGCTTTCAGACTTTGATCACTCACATGAGTTTCGTGTGAGCTTGACCAAATTAAAGTATTCGAAAGTTTGATTCAATCCGTCTTTTGTGGAAATCATTTGTTTCCTCGTTGTTACAAGTTTTCTTACTTTATCCTTTAATTAATGTGTTTAGGTCTATAAAAACGACGTTTTGATCTATAATTATCTGTCACGTAGCTAGATCATAACAATAAATCATGCCTTTTATCTTTTCTTTTAAGATATGGAGGTCATATATACAACAAGTTTTTAAATTCTAACATGCATTGTTGATAATAAAAAGAATATAACATATATTTTGGTAATGTAAAGTGGATGAAATGCCTTTACACAGCTTTAAGCCTTTAAGCATTTAGAAATTCAAAATTATATTACATACGCATGGTGATAGTTGATGATTGTACATTAGGTATACAGCTTACGAATATTTAGTGCCAATCGAAAACAATTATATACCTATGATTATGTCACATTTCATATCTAAAAATGGTCATACGTACACAAGAAAAGAAAAATGCCACACTAATGGAAATGATCTGTGTCGCTCATTAAAATACAACAGTGATAGATGGCGGTAGAACTTGTAGTTTGGTCGTCCATCATATTTTTTGTACGTAGTGTTTATTTACGTAACTTGTCAAAGATGAAAGATTGGGTGGTTTATTCAAGATATCCATATCGATTATAAATACGAAGGAGATTATTGATAATGAGATTGAACGAGCTACATTTTTACATAGATAATACGAAAGTCTTGTCTATGAACCAGAAAAGTGACTATCAATTTGCTGTTTTAAGAGAAAATAGATCATATATACCGAAAACTACATTTACCGACATGAAACATGTATATAGAAGCAGCTAAATTTATGATTAAGAGTACAAGCTAAGAAAATTAGTTCTGAAATCTAGAGATGATAGATCAGGCAGGAACTATTGGGAGTGGGAGTTTGTTCTCAATCAGCTTGAATGGTTTGTTTCGTAGGTACCGTCGAAGTTTACTTCTTATATGATTAGTGAGAAGAAGCGGCTTTGAGACAAAAGGCTTTGTGTGTTGCTTATATCGTGAGTGTGATAGACAGTAGTGCGGGTAGTGGTAGTGGTAGTTCGTTAGATGAGTTTGGCGCTTTCTTTTGGACTTATCAGCAAAATATGCTAACTCTCTCACTAGCTAGCTTTTCACATATGCATTGCTTTTTATCGTGAAAAATACTATTAAATAAATCTTCGTAGAGAGCACACACTATGTAATTGCTGTATATGGATCACTATGTTTCATTTTCATGTGGATCATATAACATATTTATACTGACTGTAGTCCAGTTTTGTTTTATCATGGTCATGTGGATGCACGACCACTCAATTATTCACGTCGTGTCTGAAATGTTTAAGTAACTTGGATCTGAATTCTTAAATATTCGATAGTTTAATTATCTATATTTGATACTAAAAAATAGAAAGAGGAAATGGAACGTAGAAAAGATAATACTCAAAACAAAATAAAGTGGATGGTGTCCTTAAGTGGAGACGAAAGGTGATAGGAGCTGTATTCTAAATATGGAAGGTCCGGTAGGAGAATTCGGGTTTTGTACGACTCTACCAATCTTCAGGTTTCCTTATTCAAATTTTCTATATTCATTACGAAAGCAACTCAAATATATATATTTGTGATTGATTCATCTTCTCTTTTAAATCCTTTACTCCCTTTCGACTTCAAGATCGACGTCTCTCCTTACTCTTTTTTTTTTCTTTTCTGTCATTTGAAAGTACAAATGAAGTTGTCCATAGATTGTGGTATAATTAATAAAAGCTTGCAGAGACGGTGACTAAATTATTACCCAAATTATTGCTATTAAGCTAGTTTATATTTGGGATTCGTAACACATAATCGGTCCATTCTGAAGTCGAAATGTATTTCAAAACTCTGGTAAGTTTTAAGTACATTCCTTTGGTGCCGACCAAATCAGCTAATAGGGCATATTAAAAAAAAATAGATTAGGTTGTTTGTAAGTTGTAACTATGTATGTACTCTTCTTGGTTACCATAAAAATTCTATTAAATGATGTCAAAAAAAAAAGAAAAAAAACTTCTATCAAATAAAACTATGAGATTTGGTCAGTGGATCGCATCCATTTGAAAGAAGCTAAAGCAAAATCAATCTTACAATTTTGAGGTATCAATAAAGTTATTATATGTTATGAGACGGAACTTGCAAAATCATTGAACGGCAATTACAAACCTTAACCATGTAATACATGTAAAATAACAAAATCGAGAAAGACAAATCCAAGTATAAGCTTCATGATAACTCATGAAATATGAAAGTCTCCCCGAGACTAATTATTCTTAGTTTCATTTAAATGAGAAGAAAGAAAGGCATCCCAAAAGACGCAGACAAAGAAGTATATGACTGGGAGATGGTTACACTTGACATCGTTCTTATGTTATGACAGTTGGGGCTGATCGGCCGGTGAACTCCTCCATCTTGGACAGCTTCAGAGCTATGTCCACCTGTGAATTCACACACATCAAACAACAATTCAGTATTTGATGAGAGACTAATATCATTTTGGTATTAGTTTTGAAGTGTTTTCTTAAACATCTGACCAGAGGAGACAGAGCTTCATGGGACTCTCGTCCGATTTTGGAAGCATCCTTCTCGTACTGTTCAATGTAGAGTCGGATGGTTGCTCCTTCCGAGCCAGTTCCAGATAGACGGAAAACCTATATAGAGAAGAGAGGATTTACTTATCATTTTCATGTTTAAAACAATATCCACATGTTTTGATGCTTATGGGGGTAATGAAATTTGTATATCTTATCACTTTGTTCTAGCTGATATTCCTAAAGAGCTCAACAAACCAAATAAATAGATGGACTTACAAGTCGTGATCCATCTTCAAACAAGTAACGGATTCCCTGGTGCTTCGAGATGGAGCCATCAACTGGATCTTTGTACTCGAATTCATCGGCACTGGATACATTCGCCACGTCCGAACGAATTCCTTTCACAATCCTGAATCAAATCAACAGAGGAAGAGGTTATAAAAACATAGTGTACCAAACTGATGAGGTGAAGGGCTTCTAGAGAAGTGGAAGTGTGTGTACTTGTTGACTTCAGGTATTGAAGATTGCAATTTGACCAAGTGCTCCATCAATTCCTTAGCTTTACCTGCGTCTACGTTCTTTGGAGACAAAAAAAATTTAAGATATCACAAAGGGATTCTTTGTGTTCCGCATGATATGGTTTAACAGAATCACCAAACTTAACAACTTTTTACCTCATAGTCGTAACGAGTGTAATAGTGACGGCCATAAGTAGACCAGTGTTGGCGGACAATGTCTTCAACTGTCACCAATTTAGCGTCACCCTCAAGATTTTCCTTGTTCTTGTGAGCAAGTATGGACAACCACGCAAGAACTGCCCAAATCCCATCTTTCTCACGGATATGATCCGAGCCTGTAAAATATCAATCTTTCAGAACTGTATCCGTTGTTTTTAAGTTAATACTAGATGAGTAAGTGTGGAAATGGAAAGATAAGCTAACCAGTTCCAAAACTTTCTTCCCCACAAACAGAACACATTCCAGCATCCATCAGATTACCAAAAAACTTCCAGCCTGTTGGAACCTAATATGTGATTTCGTAAGAGTCGTAAATTGATTGATGGAGTTAGGAAGAAACGAAACTGGATAATGGATGTAAGTTTCACGGTGACATGTACCTCAAAGAACTTCAAATTCAAGCTTTTTGCAACGACATCAAGAGCAGCTGAGGTCGGCATGCTCCTAAAGTACGAAGTGAAAGTTAAAGATTCAGCCAAAAGTAAATAATAAAGGGGAGCCATATACACAGAATTCTGCAAAAATTAAATCAAGATTCCGAGTGTATAATACCTAGCAACACCTTTCAAACCAGAGCTGAAGTACGGTATGGCCCCAATAGCATTTGCAGCAATTATAGCAACTGAATCAGAAGGAGTTACAAAGAACCTGCAAAAGATGAGAGATGCTTAAAGTTCAACAGTACTTAGTATTCCCATTCCATGTATGTTTCCAACTTAATAGCATTAGTAAGCTACCTTTTACCAAGGATCATGTTACGGTCTGCGTCACCATCAGCAGCAGCACCAAACTCTGGAGGTTCAACTCCGGTGTCGGATTTTCCTAATCCCATTCGTGCCACAAGCTCCTTAGCATAGGTCAAATTGGGATCGGGATGACCTCCACCAAAGTCCTCCTACAAAATGTTGTATAGTGGCCAATATGAGGCTAGAGGTGTATTTGTGATCATTTAATGAATATCATATATTGGTTGGACAAAAATAAAACCTTGGGTACGCAGTTCAATAGAGAACTTTCTTGCGCACCGAGTTCTTCAACAAAGATCCGATGTGCATAGGCTCCAGCAACTCCATGCATTGCATCATAGCTTCACAGAACAGGGTAAAATATAACATTAGAGCGATGGAATATATATTTCAAAACCTAACTCAAAGGTAAAAGGTTAGGGAACCAATTCAAGCTACATACCAGAATGAAAACTTTGGAGATGAAAGCAACTTCCGGATGGATTCAAAGTCGAAGATTGACCTTGAAGGAATAATAAAATATTTTTAGAAAGATCATAGAGATTGCACATATGCCATAGAGGGAGCAGATTTGGAATCATGCTCTAAAATTTAGGGAGCCTCACTTCATGAGTTTAACGTAGTCATCAGCGGAATCAAAAACTTCAACATCAAACTTTCCTTCAGGTCCTTCAAAACTGGTCACGCCAATGGCAGAAATATCAACCTGTTGCAATTTTAATCACAGATACGAGTCAATGAAAAACAGCTGATGGAATAAAATGTTGTCAAGTAAGTGGATTCTTCAGAATGTTAGTTACAATGGGTAGATCTTCTGCAATAGGGTACTCCTTGATTGTCTTAGTGTTCTCGTAAATCTTGTCAGTGATTGATTCAGGAGCAGGTCCCCCATTTTCCATATTGTATTTGATTCCAAAATCCTGTATACGTAATCAACTCTTAGTCTTAACACGTTACATATATAATGAACTAAACAAGCTGCTCAATTGAAAGGGCCATGGGATAAAAGATACAGAGCAAGAACAGAACAGACCTCAGTAGGGCCACCAGGATTGTGACTTGCTGTTAAAATAAATCCTCCGGTTGCTTTCGATCCCTGTAACCGGGGACTGAGGTTAGTCTCTCGTCACCATCATTGCATTTTTCGCACAGGCAGAATAATTAAAAAAAAAAAAAAACAAAGATCACAACAAACATGAGAACAGAGAAAAATATCTCACATCAGCTCCTGATCTTTCACGAATCACAGCCGATACAGCAGGAGTTGATAAGAGAGTGTTTTTACCAACCCACACACGTCGCACACCGTTAGCTGCTGCCATCTTAATAATGATCTGTCAAGATAGGAAATCAATTTGTATAAATCATCTAGATATAACAGGAACCGGATTTGAACAGGAGCAGGTCAAACAAACTGAGCTAAAAAAGAAAAGAAAAAAAAGCTTCAAAGCAAGTTTCAGATATCATCTTCAAAGACAAATAAAACCTTTACATCTACGCTCTCTAGCTGTTTCTAATGCAAATTTTTAGATGATAGACACAAAGATATCGTTTGTTGATAAATTAAGGTTCACTATCCACCAAATTCGGGAGACAAGTAACAAAAAAGTAGTGTTACCTGAACAGCATCATTAGAGTAATAACGGCCATCACCAGAGACGACGAGTGTGGCACCTGCAAAGGCGATAATCATTAGAATGAGCGGTTATGTTACAAGCATGCAGGTGAACAGAAACCAAAGATTAGAAAACAAAACAGGTAACCTTTGACTTTCTCAGGTGTGAGAGCGTTAAAAGTTGACTGGACAAAGTTGTGTAGGTAATTCGGTTGCTTGAACACTTTCACCTACACAGAGATACCAAAAGATGCTAAAGCTTAATGATCATGACTTCATAGAGATAAATAACACATGTCACAACATGACTGAACAGTTAGTCTCAATAAAAACTTCACTGAAAGAAATTCAAATATAATTTGTGAACACACAGCTTCATCAATCCCAAAAGAAAACTTATTAATGTCAGGATCCATTGGTCCTCAAAAAAAAAAGATATTCAAATGATCTAAGGTTTACGAGAATGTTGTGTATCTGCGTAATCATATTCATGAATGCACAGATCAAATCTAAAAATCGAATAGCAGAAAAGTTCCAGTCAAGAGAATCGAAACAGATCGGATCCAGATCGATGTGGCTGGGAGGGGACGAACCTTCTTACGGAGACCGGAAGTACCAGGTTTCTGGCCATCGATAGGGGAGGTTGAGACGTGGGAGACCTTGAAAACCATTATCCTTCTTTGAGGTGAAGAAGAAGAAGAAGAAAGATCAGATTTGGATTAGTTTCTTCTGGAGAGGTAGAGTGATGATATCTATATAGAAGAAGAGAGTATGATCGACGCAAAGATGTCTGTTAGGCTAAACCAGACAGTGACACGTGTGGCTCCTCGCTTTTTTTTTCACCTTTTGGCTCACAAGTGAAGTATTGAGTGATGAGGAACGTTTCTCTTGTTTTGACCTTTTTACTGTTTTCTAGAAAATCTCAGCCGATTGATATTTTGGATCTGACGGGCATTTACTTTTCTTTTTCTTACTTGCCTTAGAGCATACCAAATAGTGTAGATACTAGGATAAGACCTGCGCGAATATATATGTGATTAAAATATAAACATTTAGTATTGAAAAATTTTAAATTTACATATGATTCTTTTTATATGTATTTGAAATTTTAGAAATTTGAAATTTTTATATAATTATCTATATGTAGGATCAGAAACAATTGTAATTAGAACTGTAGATCAAAGCTTAGAATTTAATGGACTCAACTTCATATATTTTTTCACTTTTCAATGTTCGAATGATGTAAAATAAATGGAGTGTCACTGGGCTTGATTGGTAGAGTATTAGCAAGTTCTCTAATGCTTTCTTAAGAAACAGTTGGTAAAATATTTGCATTTAAAATATATAAGTATCAAAACTAATTTAATATAATTTATTTATTTGTCTAATAATATTAGAAAATTATAATTTTTACAATTTTTTAAAAAATAATTTTATAAAAAATTAAGTTAAATTTTAATTAAAAACAATATTTTAAGTTTTTCAAATACAAATAAAAAATTTTAAATTAATTATGGTCATTATTTAACATAACCACAATGATTTAAAAAATTAAATTTTTTAAAAAATTAACAAATTAAACATTAACTCAGTTTTATATCATGATTTAACAATTTAAAAACTAATTATGGTTATGAGAAATATACGTTCACGTGTCAATCCTATTTATCTTCAACTTTTTCTCTTGTTGTGTTTTGTTTTTATTTGGGTTATTACTCGATATAAATATTTATTTTGAAGTTTATTCTCATTTCCTTTGTTTTTTTTGACCTGGAATTTAGAAAATACTTAAGATTTAAAATCATTAAAGTGATACATATTTAGGTTAAGATATGCACTTTATGCACAATAAACATTTTATATTTTATATTTATTTTATATTTTTCTGCATATTATAAAATAATAAAATAATATATATATATATATATATATTAAATAACTAAGAAATCAGTTACTATTATGTAATAAATTGGCGTATGCATATAAATTTAACTATCACTCTTGTTTATTCGAAATTAGGGTAAATAAATCAAAATAATCAATCTTATATATTTTATATGATATATAATTAAATTTAAATGATATAAATATATTAATATAGCACACTTTTAGTATGGATATTTATTAAATGAAGTTTTTACTCATATGATTTTATGATTATTTGTATATTTGTGTAACAAAACTTTACACCAACGATTTGTTTTTTAATGTGAGATGTTTAGTAGTTTCAATAATTTATAATCATTTAAAAAAAACAAATGACATATTTAAAAATTAAAATATTAACTTTTCAATATATGTTCAATGCAAATATCAAAATATAAGTATGTATTTACATACGATGTATAGTTTAATTAAAACGATATGAATTATATATAAATTAAAATTAGTTCTTCATATGGTCTTATAATCATTATATTTTAATATAGAAAAAAATTAAAACCTTAATCCTAAATTTGTATGTGAGAATTTTAACAGTTTTAGTATTTTATACTCATTTTGAAAATTTCGAATACAACATACACAAAAAAAAAATCTAGATTTTTATTATATGATTAATGTAATTGTGTAATTTATTTTATTAATAAAGAAATAAATAAAATGAGAAAAAGTATACATATTGTTATCAAATCTTTATTATTTAAAATCATTAATTTTCATATATATTTTTTTAATCACATTAGGTAATTCCGTATGTTTTATTTAAGGAAAGCATGCGAAACAATAAATATTTGATATATGCGATCAACTATAGTATACGAAATATTGTATTGCTAGAGATTATAAATTTTAAACTATACATTATATCACATGCTCTAGAATTCTTGGGATTTTAAATAGAAGCCAAAGAGATATGCCACATAGGATAAGGGTTATTTTTAGTTATTACAAACTTAAGGTTACAACTTTTTAAATGATTCTCAATTAATATATAGGGGATTTTGATAATCGTATTCGTACGTGGATCCGCAGAATATTCTAACCTAGCCTTATAATTTTTTTTGTATATCACATGCTCTCTCTCTCTTCTCATCTTTCACAGAGACGAGATCAAGCATTCACCAATATTTATCAGCTTTTGACTCCCGATTTATCAAACTTTTATTTCTGAGAAACCTGCTAAAGGAGCAATGGCTTCCAGAAAAAAAAAGGAGTCGTGACCTTTTGTTTGAACAAACTTCCCCTTCTAACAACTCAGAACTAGGAGTGGGCACTTCAATTATTTTATCGGTTCAGCTTAAATTTAGTTCAGTTTGATTAATTTGATCCTAAATCTTTTCCAACCGAAGTAAACCATAAATAATTTGGTTTGGATCAGTTTTGGTTCGGTTTGTATTTAACTTGGTTTGTGTTTCGGTTCGGTTTAATCGGGTTTCTTTAGTTTAGTTTTTTTTTTAACATAAATCATGTTTTAAAATATAAATAGTGGTGACTATGCAAAATAAACTATGTAAACTAAATCTAATATAAAAACTAAGACAAAAATCTTTAAACATACAAAAAGTTTATAAGACCATTGAATCAAAGTTAACTAAAATAAATAGAAAAATTAGTTAATAATACCTATTAAAAGTAAACTATGTAAATTAAATTCAATATAAAACTAAAACAAAAATCTTAAAAATTTATAAAAACACAATCAAATCAAAGTTAACCAAAGTAAATTGAAAAAACTGGAACTCAACTTCGTTAATAAAGTTAATAGTGACTTTAGTTTTAGTATTTGAGTATATTGTATATTTCTAATATATTTAATTTAAATAATAATAAAACATATTCTTGGTTTGGTTTTAACTTTGTTTGGTTTGAATTGGTTTCGGTTTGGTTGGTTCGGATTGGGAAAATCTTAAATCAAACTATTTGATAGTAGACTTTGGTTTGGTTTGGATCGTTTTAACTCGGTTCAGTTTGGTTTGGATCGTTTTTGGTTGGGTTTAACTCGGTTTGGTTCAGTTTTTTTGTCCACCCTCAGAACCTTATCACTCTAACCTCTCACTAATTCTTCTGGTCAAGTTTCAAAACTTCTGACCTTTTCACTTTCTATTTCATTTTTAAATAAATTTGTTATAACCCTATTTGATTTCTTATCTCAAAAGAAGCAATAAACAGTATTGATTTTAAATTTGAAGATAGATTGTTCATCACATCTTCATTTCTTTTAAGATAAACCTTTTAAATTGTAGATTGGTACTTAAGTTTTATTTATTCTAATCTTTTTCCAAAATAAATTTTATGCGTTAATATTATCCAATTAATTTCAAAAATTTAACTATTATTATTATTTAATCAGATGTTCATATCGAAGAACATATGAATATTCATGTTTAAGAAATTTTAACTCGATTACAAAATCTAAGATAAATACGCTCATCTCTTAATTCTTAACATTTTTGTTCATCACTTATAGAAAAAATAAATAAATAAATATATATATATATATATAATGTTTTTGAAAAACTATGATATTTTGTGTTCTTTTATTCATGTTATGTAATAAATTTATTACATGATAATGTTTAGTTTATATTAAATTATAACTGTGTTGGATTATTGTTAAAACCAAATAATTATGTAAAATTAGTAAATATGAAAAAAATATAAGGTTCTATTAATAATTAATATTAAAATGAAGATGAAATATATTTATTTCTTTACAAGAAAGAAATGAAACAAACTTTTCGAGTGAATATTGCTTTATTTTTTTCTTCATTTTGATGAAAGTGAACTATTAATAAAAATGAAAGAGTCCATTGGAGATGCTCTTAAAAGCATAAAAGGCAGATTTTCAAATATTTTTATACAACCATAACGATAAGAAAAGACTTACGGTAACATCATGATTTTTAGTCTAAATGAAAATGTTTCAAAAAATTGATTTTGCTATATATGTCACCAAAATGTATTTACACTTTCCGTTACACATCCCTCCACTATTATAGGGAAACATGACTTTTGAGCCTTAAAAAAGTTAACTCAGCGTCTGTTGCATAGAGTGAGATCCACTAGTCGAGAGAGCAGACGTGAGAGATCCATTGATCATGAGTGGTCGGACGCTACAAATGGTATCAGCTGGTTATCCATCTCAGTTTTGACTTGTGTTACGCAACGAATAAAATATCATAAACTCCCATCTATAGTCTGCTAAACGTAATAGCCGTCTCAATAACAAAGAAAGTTACTCCTGAGGACGAGAAATATGGAAGATAATAATGACATTGCAACCACCAACAAGTCCTTAAATTGCGCCTAAATCGAAGTGATATTAATTTTTGCTTTCTTCACATTTTCGATAAATAAAAACTAATTTTGCAGAAACTCAAAAGAAAGAACTTGAAAGGGTGTACGTAGGCATATATATGCAAGAAACAAATCAAAAGTTCAAGACGAGAATTCAAAAGACAAATGTTTCAAACTTTCAATACAAGAAACAAATCATTCTTTCAAAACGTGAAAGCATAGAACAAAAACACACAAAACCAATAATCTTGAGCATTCAAGGTAACATTAGACGATAAAATCTAATTACATTGACTTTAAGACTGAAAGATTTGTTAATCCAAGCCCTAAAGCTTCCTTTTCTAGCTCCATTAATGGGAAAACTCGATCTTCCACTGTCTTCCTCCACCTTCTTCTTATCCTCCTCTGACTTCTCACACAGCATGAAGTTCCTCGCTCCCAACGACCCAATTGCTTCCCATGGACTCAGAGCTGCACAAACAATTTTTTTAAAGAAAAATAAAGAACTCAACATTATAATAAAATAAGGATACATAAATGGATGAGATTAATCTCACCATCAGGTCCAACCATGGGACAATAGAAAATAAAATCGTTGAAGTCGGATCCGAGAATGGGAAGCCGACCTTCTCGAGCATAACATTTAAGAGCAGTGTCGATCACAGCAGCAACCAGATCTCCTTCGTTAGCCACAAACCGGATCGGACCGGGGCTACCAAGAAACGTAACGCTGATCAAGATTCTGTTTCCCTTAACCACCTCTCTTTTCTTAAGCTTGTACAACAACATCTTTCTAAAGTAATTATAAAAAAATCGCTAGAAAAATATATAGATGTCAAACGGGAAGGGGAATTTCACGGGTCGATGCCAAGGCAACGGTAGTACCAGCCTTCTTTGCAAGATCCGAACGCGAAAACAGATTCTGAAGACAGAGGGACGAAGAAGCTAGCCCTTTGGATTGAAAGGGAGAGCCTAGAGTTATCGCAGATCGGATTAGGCTCCACCATTCACAATATACTTCACCGAATAAAAAAGATTTTAACCTAGAAATTAAAGAATAGAGAGATGGAGACAGAAGCAGCTAAGAAAAGAGATTTAGGTATTCGTCGATCGCAACGAGAAGCGGGAATCTGAAAAGAGGAGCCGAGGAGGAAGAAGAAGAGGAAAATTGAATTTGTGAACCTTGGTGATAAGAAAGGTATGTATATAAATTAAGAGATAACTGTTATGTTTTGTTGTCGCTTCGGTTTTTTTTGGAGTCCATTCGTTATCTTTCTTTTTCTTAAACGCGTGATCATGTATATTTTAAGACAAAACCTAGATAAGCATCTTCTGTGCATACTTTTGCATGCAGACGCGTAATATACGTACGTGACAGTTGACAAATTTCTGGATGAAGGTGTTAATTAAAAATAATTTGAAATTTGAAACCATTGATAAGACAATTTTCAAATGATTTATTGGAAGACATAACTAAACTGATAATATAAAAGTAAAATGATATATATTATTCGATTAGTGACTGGTCTAGTATCACAACTTACACTAGTCTTGAGTCTTGACCGTTTCCGTATTAATTCATTAGCAGTGGGAAGAACCAACATGAAGCTCTAAAAAAAAACAAATATATTGTTGTTTAATTTTTATAATTTTTATTTTTATTTTTTAATTCATTCAATCAACAAAAATTTGACATTTGGGTTTGAATACCTCATCACCAAGAAAAAGTCTCTCTGCAGAGAGATATCTCTACCTTCTCTCTTCTATTTTTTCATTCTCTCTCTCCATTTTTTAAATTGGTGAGAAATTCCAAAATAATACCACTGCTGCTGTTCTAAGGGAATTTGTTCTTAATATATTAAGTTACCCTCACATATTAATTAGGGGTGGTGTATCAACTAGAATTATTTGGATCTTTGTAATCTCACAACCATTGACAACATGTTTGTAGTAGACTCGTAGTCATATAGAGCAGGAGGGATATTTCTCAATTCTCATGATCTAAACCCTCAATTTTTTTGTCTGTTATGTATACTGACTTAAGTGGGATTCTTATTCTCAGTCAGAACACTGTTTTGATAAAGAATTCTTGTGGGGCTTTGAAGCCATGAAGATAGCGTGAATACCACCAATCGACTAAACTAGCACATGTCTTACCTTAAGAAAGTGTTGGTCTGGGACCATGAAAATGCAAAAGAGAAGTTGGTATCTTTTAGATTTATGTAAATAAGATTACTTTCTATCTAAAAAAAAAAGAGATTACTTTCTATCTGTACAAAAATACTATTTATTTAAATGTTACGGCAAAAAAGAAACCTATTGTGGACTACTATAAAAACAAGATCCGTAGCATATAAATATCCTCCAGAAGATGCTTGCGAAGACAGAGGTTAAAGAAAAAGTCATAGAACTTTGAGGCCACAAACATAACTTGCTCCTAAACTGTTCCTCCGCAATTCATTCTCTTTAAAGAATCCAAGTAGAGAAGGCTCTGTCAGAGAAGACATGGAGGATCTTATGGGACTTCTTCGAATCCGAGTGAAAAGAGGGGCTAATCTTGTTAGTCGAGATTCTCAGAGCAGCGACCCTTTCGTCGTCATAACCATGGGTCCCCAGGTACATACACACGCTCTTTTTCTCTGTTTATCACAGTCAGGAATTCTGAAATTGTCCTGAACCAAGCTGGATAAAACATTAGTTTTGCCATCTCCCAAAATTAAATAATTATTATACAGAGGTAGTATATCTCTCAGATTGTTGTAAAGAAATTACTAAGAACATTAAATAGTTTATGGCTCCATAAATCTCATATCCAGTCTGGGTCGGATCTGAGAATTTACGGCCCGGAAAAGTTTATTTTTTTATTAAGAATCCTAGCAAATTAATTTTTTTATATAATTTAAAGGTTTATGTTTTTATAAATTTTGGTACCAAGTTCATTGTTTTATCGGGTTGTGCCCAGATTTTGCCATGTATCTGGTCATGCATCTTCTGATATTAAGTAGTTATAGATTTTATGGAATCGTCAGTTATATTAAACACATAATATACTAGATGCAATAGGAATGTATAGTTTTTTGGTTAAGAATAATTAAGCTATTATCCCTAAATATAAGAGTGACACTTGTTATAATGAAAGGAAACGTAGAGGATGTAAGAAATATCTTTTTAATTTTAATAATATTGATTATTACTAATAAATTATATATTTGTAATTGACGAAAACAAATGTAAATGAAATATTGACCAGCCAAGTAATCATATCTTAGAATTATGGTTTTTATACATGATTATTTTAGTAAATCAAATTAGTAGTGTCTTTATTTACTAGTTTTTTTCATTAACCACTTAAATAATTTTTAGTTAAAAAACAATGTTTCCTGCAAATGCATTTGTGGATAAATCCCTTGTAACGACCATAAAAAAAACCTTCACTTATATACAATTGTTTGCAATTCCTCCACTTCAAACACATTTCTCTAAAATCTATACTATCTGCTTCACACATTTATTGTCCTTGAACCATTTTCGTATCTATAAAAAATACTCCCTCCGTTCCTAAAAGATCCATGTTCTGGAAAAATATTTTGTTTCAAAAAGATGTATATTCTATGTTTTCTATGAGAAAATTACAAGTTTCAAAAATATTAATTGGTTTTATTAGATTACTATTGGCTAAAAGTTGTTGAAAATTGGAAATTGCTGAAAAAGATAGTGATTTAATGTGTTTTCTTAATATGTGTGAAAACACTAGAAAATCTATCTTTTAGGAACAGAGGGAGTATTCAGTAAGAATTCAAACTGATGGTTGTAAATGTATCAGGAACTAGCAAAAAAATCATAATTGCAACAAAAATACATTTGAATTACTTCCAGTGCTCAATATTTTATCTAATATTTTAATAACCAAAATTCATGTGTTTATCACAGTAATGCCAATTCAATGATAGCTAAGTAAAACAAAAGGTATTTAATTATTATTTTATATATATTACGGTTTTCATATAAGCTATATGGTTTTCAATCTTCTATAGAATATTCATAAATATACTTTAAAGTAGAAGATGACGCTGTAAAACAATTATTAATAACTTGTTCGATTATAGTTTTACACTTAGTCTATGCATGCAAGATACTCTGTATCAAACAAATGAATCAAAGCATAAGTGTATAAAATTTATATATATATATATATATACATATATATATATATATATATTAGCAGATTTTGGTTACATACATATAACTTAATATCATGGTAAATTACCTGAGCCCACAAGTAGTATGAATAGAAATAAAAGTTTAGCTATTAATTGCATAAGTTCTTTATACTTAGCAATTAGTTTAGCGAAAGAAATAAAATCTAAAGGGAACAAATAGAACTACTGATATTATAATTAACTTGTAACATTAGTATGAGAAGATATAATTTATAGTAAACATTAGTACAATTTTAATCGGTATAAAATCAACATATATTGTTTATTAATGTGGAACGATGAACAATAAAAGTATGTGGAACAAAATATATATTTTTAGAGTATATATGTGATCATTAACATTTGTGTGATTATTCTCCTCATAGATTTTGTACCATAGACTGTATAAAATCATAAAAGACAATGAGTTCGACATTCACGGACGTGAATGTATTTTTTAGTAAACATTTCATATATTTTAAAATGTTTATTATAATATAACAAAGTTTTACATTAGTAAATAAAAAATACTTGCACATCTGTGTATGTTGAACCCAGTGTCTTTTTACGATTTCATGCAGTCTATGGTACAATATATATTAGGAGCATAATCACACAAATGTTAATTATCACATATATGTTCACTAAAAGTTGGATTTTTTTCCACATATTTTTATTTCATCGTTCCACATTATTAAATGATATACATGTTGATTTTATACCAATCAAAATTATCATATGTTTACTATAAAATTGGTCTTCTCATTTTAATGTTAAAATTTAATTTTAATACAAGTAACTCTATTTGTTTCCTTTAGATTATATTTCTTTCTCCAAATTATCTTCTAAGTATGAAGAATTTTATGCAGTTAATCGCTAAGTTTTTCTTTCTGTTCATAGTACTTATGGGATCATGTAATTTTCATGATATTAAGTTATATGTATGTAACCAAATCTGCTACTATATATATATATGTATGTGTGTGTGTGTGTGTGTGTTATACACTTATATTGTTATTCTTTTGTTTGATACAAAGTATCTTGCATGCATAGACTATGTGTAAAAGTTTAATTGAATGAGTTATTAATAACTGTTATTACAGCATCATCACCTACTTTAAAATATAAATTTATGAGTATTCAATAGAAGATTAAAAACCCATAGCTTACATAAAAATTGTAATATATAAAATAATTGTAAATTGACCACTTTTTGTTCTACTTAGCTAACATTGAACCGACATGACTGTGATGAACACATAAATTTTGGTTAATTAAAAAAATTTTAATAAAATATTAAGCACTGAAATTAATTAAAATACATTTATTATAATTATGAAGTTTTTTCGTAGTTTCTGATAAATTTACGGCCATCAATTTGAATTCTTACTGAATATTTTATAAGTATGAAAATTGGTTTAGAGACAACAAATGTGCAAATTAAATAGCATAGATTTTAAGGCAATTTGTTTGGAGTTTTGGAATAGCAAACAAGTGTGGATAAGTGAAGATTTTTCTTATGGTAGTTGCAAGTGATTTATCCGCAAATGCTCTTGAAAGAAACCTTACTTTTGAATTAAAAGTTTTTTTTTGAATTAAAAGTTAAAAGTTATTAAATAAAGGTAGATTATTAAAAGTTTACATGATTCTTTTTTTTTTTGAATTAAAATTTATTAAATAAAGACATTATTAATTTGATTTAATAAAAGAATCATGTAGTAACACTATAATTCTAAGATATGATTACTTGACTTGATCAATATTTCATATATATATATATAATGCTCGGACACATGCGGGCATAATTTTCGTAAAATTTACTATTAATCTATATTTTATTAATTCAAACCAATATAATAAGTTATGATTTATGTTTTAAAATCAATTATAAATGACAACACTCACATAATATTTTTAAAAATATATTGTTACAAATGTGTTGCTTTAATTTATTTTAATTATATTTTTTTCTATCTTAATTTTTTATTTCTATAATAAAAAATATATTTTCAAGATAACTATATGATACATAAGAAGTATCTTATTTTCTCAAAATATAATTTTTAATAGAAATTCATTTTTATTTTATAATAAATTTTATATGCCATTATTAAAAATATGAAAATAATCAAAATTATCTAAATCATGGATAAATTACAAAACAAATAATTCATTTAAATTTTCTAATAGAAAATATATGTTCAAAATAATAATCTGATACATAAGAATTATCTTATTTTTTTAAATCTAGTATTATTAGTATACCTTTGTTTTATTATTTAAAAAATTATATATAAAATTATTAAAATATGATAAATAAGTAAAATATAAACCATGGAGAAGTTGATAAATCAATATTGCTTTCTTTATATTTAACTATTAATATTTTAACTTAATTTTTAATTTATGTGATAAAAAATATATTTTAAAGATAACAATAATACATAAGAATTATTTTAGTTTCTAAAAGTATAATATTATTAATAGAAATTTGTTTTATTATATGATAAATTATTCATAAAATTATTAAAAATATAACAAATAAGCAAAATTACAAAAATCATGGAAAAAGTTACAAATCAATCAGTAAATTCACTTGAATTTTATAATAGAAAATATATTTTTATGATAACAATTTAATACAAAATAATTAACATATTTTCTAAAATATAATATTATTAATATAAATTCGTTTTTATTAAATAATAAATTGTATATGAAATTATTTAAATAAGGTAAATAAACAAATTTACCTAAAATCAAGTAGAAATTGACAACTAAGCAAATTTAATTCTTATATAATAGTATAGATATATTTGTTCTGGTCAATTACAAATATATAATTGATTAGTAATAACCATTACAATTAATTAAAACAAACAAATATGTTTTACATCCTTTTGATTTCCTTTCATTATTATAAGTGTGTCACTCTTTTATTTAGGATTAATAACTTAACTAGATTTTGACCCGCGCAACCGCGCGGGTGTTTGTATTCGTTTATAGTTAGTTATATAAACATTTTGTTTTCACTTGTAAATTGGTATATATTAAGTAATTCACATATTTACGATATGTATAGTAAATTTTTTTCAAAAATAATAATATTATATAATAAGTGTTTTAATCAAATAGATTGTTTCAAATTTTTCGAACATGTGTTTGTTTCTTCTTCTATATTTTATTGTTTGTTAGATTAGTGTATCATTTTTAGATAAAGTAATATAAATAGAGCTTTATTAAATATTAGTATAGTTTAATTTTCAAAGATAATATAAACTTCGAAGAATTTTTTGCTAAAAACTAAACTTATAGTTTCATAAATTATTATTGAAGAATTTTATGAAAAAGAATCTTTTAAACAATTTCTTTTTTTAAAACAATATAATTTTTCAAATTTACATCGAAATAAATTAATCTAATATATATAGTATGTAAATTTTGTTAGGGTATATAAATATTTCATATTACTAATCTGTGATTTTTGTTAATATATTATGGATGCATTTAACTATTATTGACATATTTCTTTATAAATAATAGAAGATTCCTAAACTTATATCTATTGACATATTTTACGTGACTAAATTGGAAGGTGTGGGGGTAATTTACCAAAACCAAATTGTTAAGTGTATCTTTGTTATTATATATATGATTTTTCATAAGATATAACAATGATAATATTATTAGAGAATTAATGTAACATAACTTTCTAGTAATAGTCTATTTTTAAAAAAATCACACATGAAGTCAAGTCATGACTTCTGTTTTAATATATAAGATTATTATTAATCAAAAAACTAATCATTTGCTTTGTGAATCTGGCTCAGACACTGAAGACTAGTCGTGTGGAAAATAACTGTAACCCTGAGTGGAACGACGAACTGACGCTTGCGTTCAATGATCATAATCAACCTGTGATTCTCGTAAGTTACGTTTTCATCGTGTTAAAAATATGCTTTGTTAGTTTCTGAATGGTTTCTTTTGTAATCCCCTTACAGGAAGTTTATGATAAAGATACATTCACTTCCCATGACAGGATGGGAGATGCGGAAATAGATATTAGGCCGTTTCTTGATATTCAAGCAATGGGTCTTCAAGAACTCCCTGATGGAACCGAGGTCAAGAGAGTGAAGCCGAGTAAAGACAATTGCCTCGCTGAAGAGAGCAGGATCGCGTTCAGTAATGGAAAGATCGTCCAAGACATGATTCTCAAGCTGAGAAATGTCGAAAGAGGTGAGGTTGAGATTCAAATCGAGTGGATCAGTGTTCCATAGAGTCGAGGACTTTGAAATAAAACATTAAAAAACAGCTGTGTGAATTGAATTGTACGCACACAGGAAGAGTGCAATTCTACGTACTCCTCGGACATTAGGCTCTTTGGACATTAATGATTAAAAGAACTGAAACAGAGTTTCAGGGTGAACCACATTCTAATCAATCTTCTTGCTTCTGAGTTACATGTTTAGTTATCATCAAGAAGCTCTTGAACGCTTTCATCATATCTCCTTCTATTATCTTGAACGTTATCTGATTCCTCTCCCGCTTCGATCCTCTTCTTTGGCACAATATTTTTTGCCTGTCCATCTACACCCAAATTGTAGTGGTGTTTCCAATCTAGGGTTGGTCCTGAGATTTTAGAAGTGGCAGACGATTTAATAAAGATTCCAACAAAAAAATATTTTACAAATTTGAGAACATATGCTTATTTAATTTTTCTCAAAAAATTTAGGGATTATAGACTAATGTTTTATTTGGCTTTGTTAGGACCAGTCTTGTGTAAATAATGAAAATCTTCTATAATCTTGTAGAGATAATATAGATATGACTTTTTGGGTTGAACCATTGGCGTCAACCCAGAAGATTATATTACCAACTTCAAGTCCCCCAACCAGATGTGACACGCCTGATTGTCTGCATCTCCCATTTGTTTCTCTAAAAGATTATACTATTAGGTGGGTCAATTATGGAAGTAGAAGGAGGGTGGGCGATTTCCTTAGCTCCATTTCTAGAGGGTCCCTTGAAATTTAAGTAGGAAAAAGGATTGTTAGCTATAGATATCTCCGTTTGACAAAAATAGAACTATAGATCATATCTTCTAACCACAAAATAAAACAGCTTTACGAAGTTACAAAACTATTGGTCATCACATTGTTCACTGCACGTGTAACCTGAAAGTTGTGAACAAACGAAGCAATTTGAAGAAAGTAAGAAAGGCAAATACAATTTTAGGTTTGTATGTTGATCGTGTAAATGAATACTTCACAACTCTTTTAGCTCGTAATTTTGATATTTTACTGGTGCACAAAAATTTAAGTCAATTCCACACCAATACAGACAAGAAGAAATTAATGCATAGACAAGATAAAAAGATATGTTGCAAAAATTTGCGCAAAGTTTACCCGTGGTTTCAGTCTAAGTGCAAATGAGATAACTTCACCACTTATCAGTGATCACCTATGATTTCTCCATTGCTTCCCCCTTCATCCTTTGTGTAGACTTGACTTTTCTTTTATTGGAGTTACATTTTCAGACTAAACATTGTTCATCACTTCGACGGCCATATATTACAACGGACTTGATCCTTTGGCTACGTACAAATACATTTGATGATTTAGTGGTTAGGTTTTGCTACCGATTGATAATCCCCCAGCATACAAACACAGCGTATTGTATAGGCCAAATATATATAACATTAACCAAAAATTGATAATAGTTCTGGATTCATGCCTAACTGTATAATAAGTATAATTTTTATTTTATTTTATCACACAACATACATGATAGGAAAAGCACATACGCACATACACGTTACACACTTGTAACTTGATTAAAACTTAACATTACGTACAATAACTCCACATAATACAGAAATATATATATATATATATATATATATATATACATGCATCTATACATACATGCATGCACCGGAGCATCATATATAGGGTTTTAAACAAGCAGAATAAACTCTTCGTTCTACTCAGTAGATAGTAGGTGTTCATCGATCTCTTTGGACATTGACTCCAAGAATGGAAGTAGAGTCTCAGGATGAGCTACCTTGTCATGAATCCTCTCATACTCCATGTGCCACCTTGCTACACTTCCAGATCCTCCTTGCTTTGGTGTTACCTATTGAGAGATTTCAAAATATCGTCTCAGAATAAAAAACAAAAAAAAAACTCGATCGAAATATCAAGGAATAATAAAATTTATTAAATATCTATAGTATTACTTGGAGTGTTAACAAGAAAGTCTTGTACTCCTTCATCACATCTCCCTCTAGGACCCTGAACTTTATCAGATTTTTCTCCGGATCCACCGCTTCGATCCTATCCTTTGCTACTTTTGGCTTTCCTTCTGCACCCAAAACTCGTTCACAAATGAAATGTTAAATGTTTTTCATTATCAAAGCAGCATCCACTGTGCTTGGTATGCAATAGTAAATGAGTGTTTTCGTGCATTCATACTAATATTTGTATCTTCGTGAAGAATTATCTTTACATATAAAGCATGTTAGTCATTACCATGAATGTAGTTCCACAAGACTATGCTTCCAACTTTGTCCCACTCTCCCTCGTGCAGCTCAACTCCCCCAATGTGGCCAGGCGTGACATTGGACACGTGGTGTGGTCTTTTAGCGAACATATGGTGGAACTTCTCCGCAGAAGCTTTGATATCAACATCTACCCAAAGCTCTCCAACCATACTATCAGCCAGTGCCTCTGGCTTAGTTGCCGCCTTTGTCTCTTGCTCATTTGCAGCCTTTGTCCCTAGCTCAGTAGCAGCCTTTGTTTCTGGCTCAGCAACAGCCTTTGTCTCTGGCTCAGTAGCAGCCTTTATCTCTTGCTTAGTTTCTACCTCTGCCATTTTTCTTTGAAGGATTTGTTTCTCTAAGTTGTTTCTCGATGGTGTGAATGAAGAATGCATTACAATCCGTATACCTCTTTTTATAGAGAGGAAAAAGTGAGCATGTAATAGAAGTAGTTGTATTTTGCTTTCGCAGTGATTACTTCATTGTCCCCTTGAATTTAACTAGTTAGCTATACAATGATACCTTATCTCATCCCAATAATAGGCTCAATGCATCATTAAAGACTCAACTACTCTCTCAACAATATTCAATTATTATCTGATCAAGCGCATGATTCACATTGGTAAAACTGAAAAACGTTATAGCGACATTTAACAAAAAAGCACTAAAAGTAGTTGGTAACAATAAGTCAATGATAAAGTTATTTTTTCGTCGGCAATTCTTTTTTGGTAACACAACTGATTTGAGGATCTGTTTCTACTACTCCGACCATCCCACTAATTAGGATTAAGTTTCTGTGAATCTCGTGAGTTACTTCTTCATCGTGTTTAAAATATGTTTTGTTAGTTTCTGAATATTTTCTTTTGTACAGGAAGTTTATGATAAAGATACATTTACTTCCCACAAAAAAACATACACCAAAAAAACTCTCTCAGACACTAGTTTCGAGAAGATCTATTATCCTTCAGACCAAGAGTGAACTTTCTAAGTTACTGACTTTTATCTGAAAGTCTCTGCTAAGAATATTCGAATTCCTTTCTACTTCTGGAAATATCCTTCGGTCCAACCAACGTCTTGAAGAAACATTCGCCGGGTTCTCCCCCGACGATGGTCGGAGGGTCCGTCACCACCGCCAATCCAGTCTCGGAATCCTTTGTGAAGAAGACATCCAGTAGCAATCTCCTTTGCAACTTCACAAGGGAGTTTGCTCGTTTCTAACTGAGTCTCAGACAGTCTCTCTCTGTTTTCAAGATAGCTTACTGGGGAATCCTGGTACTATTTTAGTAACAATCTTTCGAGATAGACAAGGCCTAACAGAGAGATCGACAACCTCCTTTCGTTTTCTTCAAGCAACTGTGTTCTCAGGGGACTCCCTATTCTAGTTAACAAGTTCTAATATCAGCATCAGAGCTTCTACTGCTTCAAGAACATGGCGCACAGAAGACTTTCTTCGGCTGAAAAAGGCAAAGGAATGGATCTAGAGTCCCAACGGCCAACTCGTCTGGCGAGGGTGAAGGCACCACTACCAGACAATTCAGATCTCATTGGCAAACACTCCCTTACGCTCATTGGGAGAGTGACGAACAAAACAACTCAGAAGGTCTGGTCCCTAATACCTTTCTTTACTGAACACTGGAAAACAGAATTCAAGCCAGTGGGCTCAGACCTGGGAAATGGGATATTCCAATTCCTATTTGAGCAGGAGTCAGATTTACTTTCAGTTCTTGAACAGCGCCCTTACCACTATGCAAGGTGGTTAATCATTCTGCAACGTTGGGAACCGACAATCTCCCCCACGTTTCCCTCTTTGATTCCATTCTGGATTAAGGTTCAAGGCCTCCCGGTCCACCTGTGGACGGAACCGATTGTTGAAAGTATTGGAAGGGACATTGGTCTCTTTGAGAAAGCTGAGATTACTGCACTAACAGTAAGAATGCGAGTACATGTCAACGGTCTGCTCCCGTTGATCACGAAATCAGTGGTTGAGTTCCCCAATGGGGAGGAAGTGACAGCATCCTTAGTATATGAGAGGCTGGTGATAAACACTGCACAAAGTGTCTGCGCTTGGATCATGAACTAAAGGAATGTTTGGTAGCCAGAGCAGAAGCGAAAGAGGCAAAGGCCAGGCTTGATGAAGCTATCCAAACATCAGACTCAATGAGAGGCTTCTCTAAAACCTCTGCTGGAGCTGATCAGAATGCAGGACACAAGGAAACTAGAGGCCAATCAGGTTTCCAATGTTCGGCATCTCCCAGGGAACATGAATGCAGGGAAAGATCAAATAAGGAATCCAGGGACTCTCATCACCAACGCACCTACAAACCAATGTCAAAGGCCTGGCAAGAGAAGAACTCTTATCGACGACCTCAACAACCGTATGGAAGATCACGACATGAATATGACAGAGCTTCTCGCCCTACTAGAAGTGACTCTCATCACAGAAACCTCCCACCTCCACCCAACCGAGGTTACTACAGAGCAGTCCAGAATTCATCTAATGAACCTAGGGATATGGGATCCAGTGTTTCTAGGCCTCACCTAGAGAAGAGTATTGAGGGGATTCCCTCACATCAAGCTAATAAGGAACACAACATGCGTGACCCCTGTGCCTCAAACCAAGCAAAGGAGAGAAACGTGAATCTTCAAATCACCATAAGTCCACCCCTCCAAGGAGGAGATCCCAGGGCTGCGGAGATAGTAAATGTACCGAACTATGATTCACCACCACAGCGCATCCCTGCTACTCAACGGTTAGGACCATGCTCAGACTTAAAATCGAAATCAAGCTCGCAGGAAAGAACCTCTGCTAAACTTAGACTTGGGGATAAATCAAGTTCCCCTCCCACTGGCATAAGACTACCAGCTTTACTACGTTTGGGGGATAACTCAAACTCCCCTTCCAACATCGCCAGAATCCCTGCAACGCAACGACTGGAAGTACCTCCAGCCATCAACTCTCTTGCAGAAGCAGCAGAACCACCACAAGTCAAAAGAAAACCGGGACGTCCCCCTGGAACTAAAAAAGCACAAGTACAAAAAAGTTCTTCCTTCTCGAAAGATGGGACTGCTAAACGAAGGAAGGTGCTCTCTTCAAAACCAGCGAGCTGTAAGAGGAAAACTCTTACCGAGGATTCTCGGAAGGGACTCAGGAAGACGAACGGAGATACATCCAGACCGGTAGCCTCCTCGGGCACTCATTCTTCCGACAATATCCCTCTCAGTAGAATGATACCAAAGGCGAACAGGAGAAAGACGGGTTTTCGCATCCCGTCCGATCCAATTCCTTAGCAATAGCAAGCTGGAACTGTCAGGGGTTGGGGAATCCCCGGACAGTTCGACGTCTCAAGGAAATCGTAAAGATTCACCGTCCTGACATCTTCTTCCTTATTGAGACCAAAAATCCCAATGACGTGGTTCTGCAAAAATGTGATCAACTCCGATATGATGAACACCACCTTGTTCCTCCGACAGGACATGGAGCCGGAGGCTTGGCTCTTTTCTGGTCTCAGAATGTCACACTCTCTGTTTTGTATTCAGACGCAAACATTGTAGAAACAAGGATCGAATATCAAGGAAAAATTTTCTATGCTACTTTTGTTTATGGCAATACAGATAGAAAGCAGCGCAAATTACAGTGGGATCATCTCTTACTTTCAGCTGAGATTCGTAACGCCCCTTGGTTTTTAACCGGAGACTTAAACGATCTACTTAAGAGCGATGAAAAGGTAGGCGGCCCAGATAGAGCGGAAGGATCCTTCTCTGACCTTAGATCCTTCTTTGCGGAAGGGGACCTTTACGACCTTCACCATTCCGGAGACCCACTATCTTGGAGGGGTCAGAGGGGGGATCATTTAGTAAGATGTAGACTTGATCGGGCTGTTGCAAATAGTTTATGGGCAGAACTATATCCGACAGCAAGATCGCAGTACCTTGATTACGAGGGATCAGATCATAAACCGCTCCTATCCTTCCTTGATCCTACTAGCTCGAGGAAAAAGGGTTTATTCCGGTATGATCGTCGCCTCAACTCAAATGAGGAGGCAAAACAAGTTATCAGGGATTCCTGGTCCAACTCTCAGGAGAGTAACGTCCTAGAAAGATTAGCGGTAACCAGAAGTGCAATTGCAACCTGGAATAAACTTCAACAGCGGAACAGTAAGGAACTCATAGAGCAGAAGAAATATGAGCTAGAAAAAGCCCTCACCAGCCCTGCAAATGATACAGCGTTAATCAAAGAAATTAATGAAGCGCTCAATAACGCTTATGTGGCGGAGGAAGCGTTTTGGAAACAACGCAGTCGCCTGATGTGGCTTCAGTTGGGTGACAGAAACTCGGGCTTCTTCCACGCAACAACTAAAAACAGGCGCAGGGCGAACACTTTCACTGTAATTGAAGACGCGGAAGGAAATATGGTTTACAAAGAAGATGATATAGAGGCGACAGTGGTGCACTACTTTGAGCAAATGTTCAAGTCGACACAGAGACATAGCACCGATGTAGTGTTTGAGGCGCTCCATCCTATCATCTCTAGCGAGGATAATAATAGCTTGATAGCGATCCCCACGGCCGAAGAAATAAAGGAGGCTATCTTTGCAGTGAATGGGGAGAAAGCGCCGGGACCGGACGGTTTCTCCGCAAGCTTTTATCATACGCATTGGACGGAAATTGGGGCTGACATTGTCGAAGAAGTACAGCAGGCGTTCAGAACTGGAAGACTCCCACAGAATATAAACGCCACACACGTCTGCCTTATCCCGAAAATAAAGAGTCCCCAACGGGTTTCAGATTATCGCCCGATTGCACTTTGTAATGTTTATTACAAGGTCTACTCAAAGATCCTGCAAAAAAGACTGCAACCGTTGCTTGGAAAGCTTATCTCGGAGAATCAGTCGGCCTTTGTTCCGGGACGCGCCATTGGGGATAACATCCTTATTACTCATGAAGTGCTGCATACTTTGAAAACGTCTAAAGCAGAGAAGAGAGTGGCAATGGCGGTAAAGACGGACATGAGCAAAGCTTATGACCGGCTCGAATGGGATTTCATCTCTTCAGTGCTTGAGAGACTCGGTTTTCACCATCTTTGGATTGGTTTAATCATGCAGTGCATCTCTACTGTTACATACTCCTTCCTCATCAACGGTTCGCCTAGAGGAATGGTTTCACCGACTCGTGGGATCCGCCAAGGCGATCCCCTCTCACCCTACATATTCATCCTATGTAGTGAGGTACTATCGGGACTTTGTAACAAAGCACAAGTGGAAGGACATATGCGTGGTCTTCAGGTTGCTCGGGGGAGTCCCCGTCTAAACCACCTTTATTTGCGGATGATACCATGTTCTTCCTTGATGCGGACAGAGGTAGCACAGCAGCCCTTATGGAAATCCTCCGAAAATATGAAGAGGCGTCAGGACAACTAATAAATAAAGAGAAATCCTCCATTACTTTCTCTCGGAAAGCGCCTAAGGAACTAAAACAGAGAGTCCATACAGAACTGCAAGTCACTAAAGAAGGGGGTGTAGGTAAATATCTAGGCTTGCCCGAGCAGTTTGGGCGACGAAAGAAGGATATCTTTGCGTCAATAGTTGAAAGGATAAAACAGAAAGCGAATGGGTGGTCGAACAGATACCTGTCCCCGGCGGGTAAACTAGTAATGCTTCAGAGTGTCCTCACACCAATCCCCTCGCACACAATGTCTTGTTTTTTGTTGCCAGTTTCTCTGTGTCAACAGATTGAATCGGCACTGAAGCGTTTCTGGTGGGATGACAGAACGGGAAAGCGGAAAATGGCGTGGATCTCCTGGGACAAATTAACTCTACCTAAGTGCCATGGGGGACTTGGAGTGAGAGATATCCAGGCCTTTAATGAGGCTTTTCTCGCCAAGATTCCCTGCAGACTTCTGGAGAACCCCGATGGAATTCTAGGCAGAACACTTCTTAGCAAATACTGCCCGGAAGGAAATTTATTATCCTGCAGCGCACCCTCAGCAGCCTCTCATGGATGGAATAGTATCCTTGCGGGGAGAGATCTACTGGTCAAGAATCTTGGTTGGGTTGTTGGAGACGGGAAATCTATCAATATATGGCACGATCAATGGCTTAATCTCCACACCCCTCTAAGGCCGATGGGACCTGCACCAAGAGAATTGGTCAATATAACGGTTAATGACCTCTTGCTCCCGAATTCTGGAGAATGGAACAGGAATCGAATCCAGCAGGTGTTACCATTTTATGAGGACCAAATTCTGTGTCTGCAACCGAGCATCAGAGGAGTACCAGATGTCCGTAGATGGTTGGGAACTAAAACTGGTTTGTACTCTGTCAAATCGGGTTACCATGTAGCCATGGCGGAAGTATCAGGAGAAATCCTCGAGGGAGAAGCCACTACGGAGTTCGACTGGAAAAAAACAGTGTGGAACCTTCACTTAGCTCCAAAAATCAAAATGTTCTCTTGGAAGTGCTTGAAAGGGATTTTACCTGTGGGAGAAAGACTGCTTCAACGCCATATCAATGTAGATCCTGGATGTAAGAGATGCCAAGGCTCAGAATCTATTAATCATCTATTGTTCCATTGTCCGTTTGCTCGGGAGGTTTGGAGACTGGCTCCTCTCAGTAACGACTCTGGAGTTAGTGGATTAACAGATTTACGAGCAGATTGGACAGAATTACATTCCCAAAAATGCTTGCCGCCTACCGGAATCTCAGACACGCCCCTTACCCCTTGGATTATTTGGTCGATCTGGAAGGCAAGAAACAGATTTGTTTTTGACAACTTCGCTGGGAATCCAGCTGAGGTTTTGACTCAGGCTATTGTAGCTGCAAAAGAATGGGAAGAAGCGCAGAGACGGGTCGACAAGATTCCCCTACCTCAGCCCCGCAAACCACCATCGCCACGGCTGGAAGTTGTTGTTCAAACAGACGCAGCCTGGGTGGAGACTTCCAGAAGGGCGGGCTTAGCATGGATCTTAACAAATCAGAATCAGAGCACCAAGGGACAGAGAGGAGCTAGTTTCATATCCTCGGTTTTAATTGCAGAGGGGCTTGCGCTAAGGGATGCGGTGAAAGCTTGTAGCAACCAAGGATTAAAAAGCGTGACTTTTGAATCAGACTCGATGCAACTGATTTCAGCTATCAATACCACCTCCCCTCCTCTGGAAATTTATGGAATCATAAAGGATATCCAATGTTTATGTTCTAGTTTTGTTGCTACTGTATTTGTGTGGATTCCACGAGAGAAAAACGTGGAAGCTGATGTACTTGCCAAGACTAGTTTGACATTGTATGAACAAGAGGTGGTTGTGGGACATTTATTCCCTCCACCTAACTAGTTGAATGAATGAAAGATCTTTTGTGACAAAAAAAAAAGATACATTTACTTCCCATGACAAGATGGGAGATGCGCAAATAGACATCAGGCGTTTCTTGAGGCTCATGCAATGGGTCTTCAAAAACTCTCTGATGGAACCGAGGTCAAGCGAGTGAAGCAGAGTAAAGGCAATTGCCTGGCATGAAATAAGCACAACTGTTAACTGATTTGTATGAGTTTAATAGATGTGGTTACAGTGTCGATATGCTCGTAGCCAACTGATTTGGTTCGATTACAAAAAATATAAGATACTAGGTGTTCTGTCCGCACATGCGGGCTTAATTATCTTTTAATCAATTTAAAAATCATCAAAAAAAAGAATTATTTGCATCCAAAAAATTTGACCGAAACATTAAACTTTTCTATATGATAAAGTTATTCACAAATTAAAAAAAAACTATTATTTTCCTTTAAAACTTTGAAAAATCTAAAGTCTATTTCATTTCTTCTTAATTGATAAAAAATATAGAAATTTATCTTTCCATTTAAAAAATTGAATCGATAATCATACATTCAAAAATCAATCGTACAAAAAGAATAATATTAGTTTGGAGAATAATACAATATATTTGAATTTATTTTTATCAAACACGTATTTTCTTTTTTTTAATGATCTTTTATTTTATATGATTAATTAAAGTTTAAGGTTTAACTATATAAAATATAAATATAAATTTTTAACGTGTGAGTTCAGAAAAATAACTTCACAAATATATACATATATCATTATACTATTATATTCTTTTAATAAATAATTTTGCATTATATTTTTTTCAATTTTCTCTTTTGAATTATATACAATTAAAAATTTTATTTTTTATGAATACTTATTTATGTGTTTTTTTAATTTTTTAATTTTTTAATTAAATATATTTTCCGGATAACAACACAATATATAAGAATTATCTTTTTATTTTAAATATATATTTTAAATTATGGATAATTTTTATCATTATTATTAATTTAAATCATTTATCTAATAAAATAAGTATTAAATTCGTTTTATTTTTGGCTAATTTATATATTTTATTCATTAAGGGTATAATTGATATTAACCACTCTAACTTTTAACGTGAGAGCTCCGTTGCGAAAAATCACTTCGCAAATAATAGTATAGATAGCACGTTTATTATTCTGTTTATAATAAAAGTTTAATTAACATTAATTTATATTAATATTTGTTACTAATTATGAAATTATTTAATGCATTATTTGATAAAAAAAATATTTGATTGTTTTTTCAGATTTTATCTTAACAAATTTTGTTATAACTAAAAACAATATCTGAAGTTATAGATGATTTATTATTAATATTTATAAGATTTTATAAAAATGTCATATACTTTATTAATTAATTTAAAATAATCAAATAAATTATATTAATGAAATAGATCTAGTCTGATTTTTTATGATAGATAAAAATAGTTACTTTATTTTAATAGAATAGATAATTGATATATTCCATAAATATAATCTTTGATAAAATAATGTTTTGATTCGATAAAAGAATATTTGAGGGATATTCCTAAACTAGTTAATACAAACAAACAAATTTAAATTTATATCGTGAAATGAAATAAAACTTTATTTTCTTTTATAAGAAATGTATTTTAGAATTTAAATCTAAATTTGTTTTTGTAAATTCGATAAATGATTAAACTATTATACTTCTTAGAGGGTTTTTACTGTATTCATAGCTGTATAAAAATGGATGTCGGTAGGCAGACGTTAAATGCCCCTTATATAATATTTTGTATAGATCCTGACCATTTTACAAACACAGGGTGTTGTATATGCCAAGTATATAGTTCCATAACTAAAAAACGATGTATATAATCATATTTATATATCATTGACCCAATTCTGATGATAACTATGGTTTCATGCTTAACTGCATAAGTATGATTTAAACCCAGAAGAAAACTGCATAGGTATGATTTTATTTTTATTCTTACAACATACAAGAAAAGGAAAGCTCATATACGCATACATGTTTCTAATTTTTTATTTGCTAAGAACATGTTACAAACTTGTATTGTAACTTGATAAAAAACATAACATATAGTACGTAATAACTACTATTACTCCATATAATACAGAAATATATACATGCATGTACCACATACATACATACATACATACATACATACATACATGCATGCACCAGACTCATCATATATAGGGTTCAAACAAGCAGAAGAAAGTCTTCGTTCTACTCAGTGGACAGTAGGTGTTCATCGATCTCTTTGGACATTGTTTCCAAGAATGGACGTAGAGTCTCAGGGTGAGCTACCTTCTCATCAATCCTCTCATACTCCAAATGCCACCTCGCCACACTTCCGGGTCCTCCTTGCTTTGGTGTTACCTGTTGAGAGATTTCAGAAAATTGAATCAGATGAAAAGACAATAAGAAAAAACTCGATCGAAAGATCAAGGAGTCCCAAAAATATATAATTATCTAGTATTACTTGGAGTGTTATTAAGAAGGTTTTGTACTCCTTCAACACATCTCCCTCTAAGACCCTGAACTTTATCAGATTCTTTTCTGGATCCACCGCTTCGATCCTATCCTTTGCTACTTTTGGCTTTCCTTCTGCACCCAAAACTCGTTCAAAAATGAAATGTTAAGTGTTTTTATCATCAAAGACATACCCATATGATTGGTGCGAAACAGAAAAATAGTGTTTTCTTGCATCCATCGCTGACATTAAAACTAATATTTGTATCTTCGTGAAGAGTCATATATCTTTACATATAAAATATTTAGTCATTACCATGAATGTAGTTCCACAAGACTATGCTTCCAACTTTGTCCCACTCTCCCTCGTGCAGCTCAACTCCCCCAATGTGGCGAGGGGTGACATTGGACACGTGGTGTGGTCTTTTAGCGAACATATGGTGGAACTTCCCTGGAGAAGCTTTAATATCAACATCTACCCAAATCTCTCCAACCATACTATCAGCCTTTGTCTCTTGCTTAGTTTCTACCTCTGCCATTTTCTACGAATGATTTTCTTCTCTAACTCACTTCTAAATGGTGTGAGTGAATGCCTTCAATTAGTCTCCGTATAGTTCTTTTTATAGAGAGAAAAAAGGGAGAAAGTATTGTAACAGAAGAAGACACATGAGAGAGTAGGTTTATCAAAAAAAAAAAAAAAAAAAAAAA
>CAKOAT010142933.1:0-33889 GCA_932364175.1 Eruca vesicaria subsp. sativa | reverse complement strand
TCACGTTGTTTCCCTTCCGACGTTCAGTCTCTCTTACCATTTATTGCCAAAATTATTGAAGTAGTCGAATGGTTTTTAATTTTTAAAATAGTAGTACTATATTTTTACTCTTTCAAGATTTTATCAAAATAGTTTCTATAAAGTAGCTTATGAATAACCGGGATATGGGAACAATATGACCCTCTGATGTTGCACATATACTTTATGGCATTAGAGGCATTACGAATCCTGGTGATCGGATGAAAAGGTCTTATGCTAAGATCAACCTGCTTCCAACCACTTAATACAATATTCTTTTCTATTTTAGTATATGTTTTTCTTTTCTCTCCGCATTTTATTACTGGAAATTTTCAAAATAAGTGTCGTTTGATGATTTAAAGATAAAATTTATTAACTTTCTATGTTATTTTATTTTTTCTATTGGTTAAAATGTGGTTAGATTTTATCAGTAATGGTATTTTTGTATAGAAAATATGCAAAATTTAATATTTCCTTAATCTGTATGTAAAATTATATAGCCACTCTTACACGATTAGGATGTTTTACTTATTTATCTAGATATTAAAAGATAAATAAGGCTGCTAAATAAAAAATAAAGTTCTATTACCTACTGGTAGTTCAATTTTTGTGTTTATGACTATTTTGTTACGTCGTTTCAGGACCATTCCAGTACAGTATTTCAAAGAAAATTTCTAATCAATGTTTGTTTTTCTTTAAATGTTGAAAATTGAAAAAAGGACAAAAGGAGACTCTCATTTGAGAGATTTCTTCTAAGTTTGGAATTTTTTTGACATATGTTAATGGACAAATCTCTCAAATAGACCTTTTTAATTTTTCTATCACAAAATAGATTTCAAAAACTAAAATGACCAAAATAACATTTTTTATTTTAAAAATTTTGAAATTTTTTAATTTTTTAATTTTTAAAAATTTGAAGTCTTACCTCAACATTTCACTCATCAACTCTAAACAAAAAATATAGGATTGGTTAACCTAAAAGGTTTAAGTGTATATTTACTTATAGTTGATAAAATATTTAAGTATATTTTGATCATTTTTATTTTTAAAGCTTATATTTGTGACAAAAACTATTTTAGGTCTATCTAAGAAATTTTTCTATGTTAATTAGTAGTTAAAGATTGTTTAAAGGGTATTAATATAAATTTTTGAGAAAGTCTTAGATATTGAACAATGCTGTTTCCCTCATGGTACTCACTACTTCGCTTCCTTTCATGGTCCTCGGTATGAAGGCACCGAGGTAAATGTTCTCTTTGCGGAACCCATATGTAGTAGATTTTCACTAAAAGGCAAGGAAACTAATCAAAGAATTATGCAATATAGAATCTGAACACAAAGGTGTATGCAAACTCCCTAGCTGTATCACACCTCTAGGGGAAAGTTAAAGAAGTACCTAAGATGGGTAGATTACACAATGATCGCCACAGCGACAGTACCAAGTTCCATCTTTCTTAACTCATCTCCATATTCGTCTTCTTCAGAAAATTAATCCAGTTAGATTGTTATGGTATGTCAAGTGTCTCTAAAGGGATCTGGGAATGAGAAAACCAAAGTTATTAATGGCTAAAAGAAGCTTTAAAGGATTCAGATCTCAACACAGCTCATAACGTACACATGATGTCTTTTTTTAATGGGAGGTGCTCTGTTCATAGAATCGGATCAAGAGAGGCTCTTTACCTGGAAAGATGTTTCCGGTAAAAGAATGTTGGAGACGGTCTTGGACGGTTGAAGAATCTTCTCCACCAACACACGATGAAGCTCCGCGAGATTCTAGTCTCTAGGGTTTAAGCAGAAACTTGTGTAGGGGGTTTTACGGTTAGTTGGGTTTTTTTGAAACCTAGGCCCATTAGAGTTGATCTCATGTACATTGTGGCCTTACTTGTTGCCTTGTTCAGTTATTCTCTTAAGAGAAAAATAATTTCTTATACTTACAAAAAAATTAGTTCTTACATCAAATTTAAAACGAAACAGTGAGCCATTTTCTCTACCTTGGATTCTGCTGTGATTTCACTAATTACAGAAGAAGAAGAAAATAAAGAAATGAAGAAAATATTAGTAGATGTGTTATTCGTGGTCGTGGACAAGTGGAAAAGAAGGGTAAAAAACAAAGAGTCAAATTTATTAGTCCTCTAGAATTCATTTTTCTTTTTTTAGTTAATTCCTTTTTACTAATACTATACCATTCTTAAGATTGCTGATGTTTCGGATAAACAAAATCTAAGTCGGAGGAAATGTGAATTTACAGAAAGGCACCATTTACGTCGGTAATAAATTTTAGAAGTATACCATACTGATTCGAGCGAACAATCTTGAATGTAACAATTGCTTTGCACATGTGATGTCTAACAATTATGTAACAATTAAAAGATTTGGTTTATCAAAAAAAAAACAATTAAAAGATTTGGCAACGAAATGGAAGAAAAGAAAACTAATTACAAATTATTTAATTTAGCGAAACGGCAAACCGCGTTAAACTTTTCCAAAACTAGATTTAACTTTAATTATTCTCATATTTTCACAACCAAAATGTTTAACCAAAACCTGAACAAATAATTGTATTGGATGTCCTTACCAAACTATGCAAAGAATAGAGAAAAACTGACACATGGAGGTCCCTAAAGCGGGCAGGGAAGATAACAAAGCAACACGCGATCAAACCTCAATGTGTCTTTTGGGAGGTCCCAAAAGTATAAAATAAGTATGGGTTTTAGCACTCATGACAATGAGTCTGATGAAGAAATAGACAGGCACTAGAGCCTATAGCATATAGATTCACCTCATCATCCTAGAGTGTAACGAAAATAGAGGATCTTCACACTAACATCGTATCGAGTCTCATCAACATCTTTACTTGTGATCCGGGCAATGCCACCATAAATAAATAAAAAAGCGAACATTACCAGCCTTGCATCGTGCACCGACCTTTTTGTAAGATTGGGAGAAGAATCACGAAACATAATAAGACAAGGGCCAAGTTTCAACCATTGGTGGTTTTGACGTTCTTTCTTATATGCCACGTTACTAAAGAGTTTTCTTAGACAAAAATAAGGGACTTGTGTTCATATTGATGTTTGATTAAAAAACAATAGATTGAAAGATAGCCACTAAATTATGAATATGGCTATCTAATTTAGTGGCTATCTTTCAATCTATTGTTTCCTAATCAAACATCAATATAAGCACAAGCCACTAAATTATGAATAGAAACTACATGGTCGGGTGGTAATATGGTGTTCCAGCATCATTAAACAAACTGAATTTGAATCTACCTACATTCAGATATCCTAAACGTGTGGTTACCGGTGATTTAATATTCTTTCAAGGAATGGTTTACCATTTTTTAAATTATGAATGGTAGCATATTTTCTGTGGGAATATTTTTGTTGTTTTAATTATCACGAGTGATATATCCTTTTTTTCTTATTGTAGTTGATCCCATGGTTGTTAATTCGAACGAAAGTTAATGTGGTTTGTTTAGTCGTTTGAATGTTAAGTCTGAACTGGTGATTCACGTTAACTGCATGTTGTAAAGGTACGTGTCTAGAACTGGTTCTGGATATAGCGAAATTAAACATTGGATGAACCTCCAAACTTTTAGACATAGACTTCTATATTGTTTTTAAAAATTATTTCAGCTTTTACCTTATCGTCTTTTAGTTCCTAAATTTCAAAGCTGGCATATACCTCACTACGTAGATACATATTCTTTTGGTAACAGATCACAGATGTAAGTTTTTCTTGAACATTAACGGATGTAAGAAGCCAAAATAATACTATTGATTTCAATTCATGAAACGATGTTTTTATAACTCATAAAACGTTGTTTTATCTAAAATTTAGTTCATATACAAAGTTATGCTGCTGATTCACTGGATTACATGTTGACTTTTTATTAAAAGTTTCCATGAATTCATATATATGTTGTGATATTCTTTTGGTTCTTGTTGAATACTCGGATGACAAATAAGTAAAATATAAAAAGAAATCGTTATGACTTTGGCATTTTTCAGGACTTCCATCGACTGTTATAACATCTTATGAAAATACTTAAATTATAAGACTTCTAGAAAGCTTGTACAGCTTCTTTTAGTCACATTCACGTATATCTTCATGGAGATAAGAACATATGCTACAAACAAAACATCACATCAGTATAATGAAGAGAGAAAAACATGTCAAAGACAAATCCGTATAAGCTGTTTGATGCCAGCAAGTTGGATCAGAATATGGGTTGAAAGAAGGTTGAAAAGGGGGAAAATATCAATGGACAGATCTTGTCACAGTCTCAAGTCGCATTATTATTTTTACTTTTGGACGATTGGGTCATCGGCCAGATTATATGGTTGCAACTTGCAAGAAGATGGACGTTGACCTCTTATTTCATTCCAAAATATGGGGTGTGATTGTAAAGCACTGTTAAGAGTGAAAAAAAATTTAGTTAAGTTGCGCTGGAGTAAATCCAATCAAGGTGAAAATATAAAAGTTGAAGTAGAGTAATTGTTTTTAACTTTTTGTGAATTTATAGAGAAACAATTTCTTATGTTTTTATACAGTAAAAATTTACTCAAGATATTTATTTCTCTTTCCACTCCTTTACTCCAAAGTTTAGTAATACTAGTTACTCTATTTTTACCAATCATACTTATGACTGATTATATTAATTAATCGTATTTTAGGTTTGTGATGTAGAGAGCAAATGATATTGCAGTAACAAGCTGGTGGTTACCTTTTTAACCTGTCAAAACCGTCTTTTCTTAATAAAAAATATATTTATGAATCATTGAATTTATTTTCCTTTGTAATTGCTATTAATATACATCACAAAAAAAATCGCTAAACTATTATTTCTTTTTTATTTCTTACCCAATACTCAATAGCATATGGTTTTGTTTCTATGATAATTTCTCACAGCAGAGTAAAACTGTTTTCTTTTAATGGAATGATGTACATAAGTATTGTTTACTTGATGGGGTTTAGTGATTTAAGCTTTTAATATTAAAAAATGTAGAGTTGTGAGTTTCAGGTTTTATACAAGGTGCAGTTAGAAAGAAATTTTTTATTATAAATTTAAAGTATTTATAAAAATGAATATATTTTGAAGGTAAAATTAAATAGTGGTATGCAAATTAGTAAAATTAGAATTCCCCCTAAAATCTTCATGAATATTAACTCTTTCACATTTTTCATAGTATTAACTACTTATAAAAATAAATAAAAGTAGAAAGAGAATTTTGTTTCCTTCTATGAATGAGAAAAACAACATTTCTTTGAAAAATATTTCAACATGAAAAATGTAATGGAATAAGCGGAATGCTAATTCCAATCCTTTAAATTTCACTAATAATTTCTACTTTTATTCCTTCTATTTATTTTTCTAGACACCATTACATCCACAGTGTATGCTATTATACACAGTGAATACATGTCTAATTTTCTAGCATTTTTTTGATTCGGCTTGATTATCTATCTTAGTTATGTCGTTTCAATAAAAACATCCACATATGTGTATAAGTTAACTACGCATGTGTTGTTGACGTGGTGATATATCATTGTTGGTAATAAATTAAAATATGACATGTGATAATAATGTAGTTAACGAAAACTATATACTAGTCCATTAAAGTGAAAACGACTATACAAATATGATAGTGGCAATTCTCCATAAATAGAAGTGAGGCCCCGCTTTTGTTCAATACTTATCAATTTACTATAGTCATGATAAAATTTCTTAACACGGAATTTTGAATAATACCGACCGCGACTTTCATTTAAAGGTATTGTACTTATGCGTTAACGATTTGTGTCGTCAGTCATCTCCATCCCAATTACATAATTTACCTAAAAATGAAGAGAAAAATGAAATGATAAACAAAAAATATCTATAAATAGAATAAATTATGGAATTGGGATCAAGATGATCTTGGAGACTCATCGACTGTTATATTAATTCACAGTTTCACAAGAAAAAGAACGCTAACAAGATAAAGTTCTGTGATTTCGAAGCAACTACATATTTTTCGACTCACTTTTATTTTTGTGGAAATAATCATGAATTTTTGTTCAGGATGGATTTTTTTGAATGATAAATACATTTTTTTAGTAGTCTTATCTAGAGTGATAATATAAATAACTAGTGCGAACACTAAAGATTCCTGATGATTACAGAAGTCGACGAGTTTGTTCAGTGGAGGAATCCAAGATTTTCATGTGTCATGTCTGAAATTTGGGTCATTAAATGCAACAATTTTTTTTTTGTCAAAGATTTTATTAAGTATATATAGCCAAATTAAGTTAGTGATTGGTAACATATCATTTGCGAATTTTATAAAAGCGCAATTTCATCACCAATCATAATTTTGCTTTTCCTTTCGCATTTTTCAAAAAAAGTTATTAAAATTTCGTGCACAAATTCCCATAACTATTAAAAGTCATTACAAACTTCAAACATACATTCGAATACATGCGTTAAGCACACACAATACCTTTATTTTTTAATAATAAAAAGAAAAAAATAATAGTAAAATAATTTACCACATAATTTTGACTTTCTATTCAAAAATAAATACATCCCAGACACATCTATAAACGTATATTTATATCATATTGTACATAATTATTTTCTACCAGGCACATTCTTTTAATAATAATTCAAAATATTATTATAACTAAATGCTGTTAATCTTTTATAAATCAGTATATAGTATTGTACATTATATTGAACTTAGTGTTTTCATTAATGTACTCCAACATTTTAAAAGTACATTACTAATAAAAAAGCTTGAATAAAAATATATTTATGTATAACTGTTTTGTTTTTGAAAAACAAATCTTTTTCTTTATCTTGAAAAAGGAAATGCATTAGTTGTATTTATGTTCTAGCTAAAGTTATACGTTACATATATATATTTCTGTTTATTAGTCGATTGGTATATATATTAAATATTTTTATTATTTAAATTACTATAATTTATATAACAATTATGATTTATAAATCCAAAATATTAACTATACTTTATTTTAAGTCAAATGTTAATATTAATTTATTTATACAGTAAAGTATTATCACCAATCAAATATGTTTTTTTAAATATCTTTATCATGTAAATATAATATGTTTATTATTTAACTATATTCCATATTCTATATTATTATTTTTATTAACAAATTCTTCAATACCGCAAAATATATATTGTCACCAATCAAACAATATTCCATACCGTTTTTTAGTTAAAATTGCAGTTGTACCGTACCGCATTCTAATTCCGCACGAACCACAGTTGCACTATTCTGCACTTTAATTCTATACCGTTTTTAGTATCAAATTTGCCGTCACTATTCAGAGCCTAAGAAAGATATAACGATAAGCGAAAAAAGAAGACATAAAGAAAAATCTTATTGATAAATCAATTCTTGTTTAACCTCTCAGCTGCATATAATATAAGTAGTGATTCTTTTTGTAGTTGAAAGTAGTGATTCGTTTTGTCATTTATAATATTTTTTTGTCAATATTATATATAATAAATAGTTCTAGAAAGAATTATTTGTAGCCTATATTTAGTTCATGTACCTAGAAAGAAATTTAAACTACAATTGTGGATAGATGGACCAAGTAATAGTCACGCGAATACATACATTCGCAAGTGCGCAATGTGCATAGGGCTTTCACATTGCCCTTCGTTCCAAAAGAGTTGGGTATCAGATTCTTTTTTCATGAGTAACTCCATTCACATCCCGTTTCTTTTCCCTTTTGTTTCTTTCTTCTCATATTCTTTTTCTTTATTTTAATCCGATTTGGCCTACCAATATCCATTATAATAGTATACACTTGAATTATTTGATCTCGTGCTCATTGCCCATCCATGTTACGTGGCACATGTTTTCATAGATCAGTCTCACTACACAATGATTTTTTTGTTATCGCAGACTAAAACAACGTTATATTCTAAGAACAAAACCCATGAACATAACTAGTTGAAAACAAAATTATAAACCATAACCATAACTAGTACTTATAAAAAAACATAACTAGTTAAAAACAAACCATAAACTATATATGTATATATACTACAGTACTGAATAGGGCCCCTACTGAATATTCACCAATTCTCACTTTTTATTCCACCATTTTTACATGGACCCAAGAATAATTAGTTGGTCTAGAATCTTCCAGTTTGGGTTCTAGCTTATCAAAAACAGTTCCGTATATTGTATCAATTTGTACAAAACAATCCAGCTTTGAACAAATAACATACTTATTTTATTAGTTCATCTTAACATTTTTAACTTGTGTTCCGAACAGAAAAGCCCTTAGTTAAATTGTGTGTTCAGATGATAAAATAGTGTAAATCGCAATAATTATGTCTTAAGTGTCATTTACATTCATATGGTAGGCCTGGACTTAAAATATATATTTGTAGGTTAAAGTTGTAGACTTTTTTTCGTCCATATTTATCGACGTAGATAGGTTTGGTTAGAAAAATGTATAATTGTTTTACCAGTTTGGTTAGATTCTTCAAGTTATATGGATATTTCCAAATTTTCTTTTCATTTTGGTCCCTTTCGTTTCTTTCACCGAAAACAAGGAATGTCCAAGATTGATTGATTAATTAAACTAATATAAACTCGATCTGATTCACACCAGAAGGCAATCTTCGAGTATCGTACTATTGATTCACTTAAACTAATACGATAGTTAAACTTTTTTTTAAACACAACTTACTTTCATTAAAACTCAATTTTCTTTTTTAAAAAAAAACTCAATTTTCTTTAATACAATAAAAAAGGAAAAAATATCCCTCTTTTTTTTACCAGAAACATCTTATCGTATAAAGTTTGGTTAAAGTTATTAATTAAAATGATCGCGACACATAACGACTATATATTTATGATTATGACATATGTTAAATAACAATTTTTATTTTAAAAACGACCAAAAAAATTTAATAGTTAGTTTTACCTTTTAAATTTTTTTAAAAATAAACTTTAAAAAGTTAGTTTCCGTTTAAATAATATTAAACAAAAACTGTAAAATTATATTTCCACATAAATAATATTAAATAATAATATTTTTTAAAGTTATTAATTAAGATGATTATGAAACATGGAAATTATATATTATATTTAAGATTATGACATGTGTTAAACAATAGTTTTTTTTTTTAAACTTAAACCAAAAGAATAGCAGTTTTTTTTAAACATGGTCGAAGATAATTAACACTGAACATTATTTTAAGATAAATTTCTATACAAATTAAAATATTTTTCTTATAGATATTTAAAAGAATTATTCCTGTTAAAAATATTAAACCAAAGAAAATTGTAATATTTAAGATATATATAGGCAAAAGTGAATACATATAAAGAAGGTAGAAGTGTTTGATATAGAAACTTCTATTTTTTTTAATATTTTCATATTAATAAATTTTTTGCAATAGTATTTCTTTTTTAAAACATGTTTAAGGTAATTAACAACTTAATTTTTTTAAATTGCTAATTAGCATGATCTTGACACATTACAATTATATATTTTAGATCACGGCATTTATTAAATAACATTTTTTCATTTAAAAAACAAAAACCAAAAGAATATAAAAATAATCTAAAAAGTTAATTTTATTTTTTTAAACCAAAATAATTTTTTATTATATTTCTTTTTAAAACCTGACAAAAGATAATTATATAATTTAATTAATTAATAATTTTTCTTTTTAAGAAGTTGATGATAAACATAATACTAAAGCCAATTTAACTAACAAAAATAAATTGTAAAATATGTAGAGATATTAAAAAGAATTGGAAAAATTCCACTTTAACAAAAATATTTAATATTTACAGAAATAATTATTTACCAATAGTTTATTTTAAAATCCTAATCAAAATATAATTACAAAAAAATTGTGTATAGTATTTTTCCTTTTTTAAATCAGAAAAAGAAACCGTACGAATTTTAATTTTTGTAATAATAATTTTTCTTTTGTCAATCCTAAACAAAACAAATTTTTGTAATATATATTTTTGACACATTTCATTATATAAAGCTTGGTTTTCCAACCTGCTAATTAACATGATCGGGGATATAGGGCGATTATATCTTTATGATTATAACATGTGTTAAATAATAGTTTAAAAAGAACTTTAACTATAAGAATTTAAAGTTAGTTTTTATTTTTAAAAATTAATTAAAATACTTTCTTATTATATAAAATTTGGTTTTAAAATTTTTTTAATTAACACGATCACGACACATGACAATTATATATTAAGATTAATTTTTTTAAAGAGTTACTTTGACTAAAATAATTTAAACGTTTTTTAAAAAACTTCTTAAGAAAAAAATTGAAAAACATTATATTTCCATATAAATAATTATTATTTAATAATATATCTTTTTATTATGTGGGTTTAAGATAGGTATAAAATACTAAACATTATTTGAATATAAAATTTATCACATTTTAAAAATATTTACCTAATATTTCTCTTAAAATTATTTAATAGTATTTTATTTTAAAAATATATTAAATTTAGAAAATTGAAAAATAATCAATTTAATGGTTAATTTTACTTTAAAAAAAATCTTAAATATTAAAAATTATATTTCCATATAAATAATTAATTAATAATAATATTTTTGAAAAAGTCTTTAATATTTTAAAAATTATATTTCCATATAAATAATTATTTAATAATAATATTTTTTTAAACGTGGGTTTAAAATAGTAAATACTAAAAATTATTTAATACAAATTTCTTACAAATTAAAATATAAGAAAAAAAATTTCTTAAAATATTTAATATTATTTTTTCTGTTTAAAAAATACTAAACATCTAAAATTGGAAAAAAAGACTTCTTATAATTTTATTTTAATTGTAATAATCCGTTGTCCAGAATCTTATTTGCAAATTAAATAAAAAATTGGTTTAAGTATAGTTTCAAAATCTATAAGTTTATTTTAATAGTAATAGTCCTTTTTAACGCACCTTATTCTCAAGTTAAAATAAAATACATGGGTTGAAAATAATTACAATGTCAGTAGGCATTGGTTTAAGATAAATCATTTCCTTTAAATAACAACACATTTGATTTTTCTTATAAATATCTAAAAGTGAATTTCTTTATAAACATGAGATTAGTAATAAGCGACAATTTTAGAAAAATAACCAAAAAATTAAGAAAAAAGTGACAATTTAAAAATTAATTATATTTTCTGAATTAAACTATGCAATATTTTATTATACTTCATTTTATTTTAAGTTGTTACAATGGATATGTAGCATCAAGAAACAATGAATTCAAAACATTGTTTAAACTAAACCAGTTTAATAAAATATTGTCTTCATAAAAAGTGAGAAGCAAATTATTTTGAAAATAATAGATATCGAATAGGAATTTATTGTTATATTTTTCTATTATTAAAAATATTATATATATACTTATAATTATGTAACTAATTTGTTTTTATGCAAAAAAGTATAATTTAGATTATATACATATTTCTTTTTCTTGAATATGTTATTACTATAAATATGAATTTATAGTGAAAAGATTATAAAGAATAATGAGAATCTAACATATATATATATATATATATATGTATATTGAAATTCGTTTATTAGAAATGAAGTCAGAATAACTTCTTAATGATTGTGATTTCAGCTCTATTACAACATACACCAATACAATTTATTATTTATTATAGTTTTGATCGCTATAAAACATTGATTAATAAAATCTATTCATATATAGTTATTTAGACAATAATGATTCAAAAATATGGTCTTCACAACATACATGTTTGTGGTTACAAGAATTAATGTAGTATTGAAATAAATAATGTATTAATAGTTTCATTACATATGGATTACATGATAAAAATGTTGATCTAATGCTTTTCCTTAGTCAAACAAATAAGATCATTTCCAATTCACCTATAGATTTATTAATATATTTTTTTTTTTTTGAAAAATTGCATTATAAAGGTAAATTGCTTAACTGTATGATCAGTTTGGTATTTTTATAGAAATATAGAGTAATTATTTTGTCTCTAAATGTAGAGATATAATTTTATTCACTACAATTTTCTTTTAAGATAGAGAAATTCTATAAAGTGTATATAATTTTATTGCCTTGATTCAACTTTTTAATTTATTGTATATTACTCTAATTCATATTTCCAGGGTTGGACTCAATTTTAACTTTTGGGTTTGGATTTTTTCTCTACCCTTAAATTCAAAATTGCTAATAACTGTTTATACACTATGATTATTGAAACATAATCAACAAAAAAAATTATTGAAACATAAATACTAACCAAAATTATGTGGAAAAATAACTTTTATTCCTAAAATAAGTTTCACGCAATACATGCAAAAATCCAACAATTATATTTTTCTTCTTCTCATTTTATGTTTTTTTATGAAATTAAAACATCAATTGAAATCCGTGAAACGCAAGGATTCATACCTAGTAAATAATAATAGATAAATAAACTAAAGGTGTAATTGGTAATGGTTATAGATGCTCTCCAAAGCACCGTATATTTCTAAAACACTAAATTCACATCAATCAAGTTTTAATAATTTTATAAAAATTACAGCTTTTGAAATAACTTACATCTGCATAAGTGATTTCTAAAGCCAAATATTTAAAGTAGTTTTTTTGAGATTTCAATAAAATCTACAGCAATAAAATTTAAAACTACAGCAAAAAGTCTAGAATTTTTTTTTTACGGTATAGTTTTTAAAGTAACAAACATTACCAATCGGAATAAGCAAAATAGATTTTCAACCGAACATAACTGCGAATACGAGACTATATTTAAATGAGTCGAAAGAACCTTCACAAAAAAATCAGACATCTGAAGACCGTTACACAAGGTAACAAAGCGATGAAAGAACTAAAGCAAACGCTCAACAACAAAACCGAGAGAACATCTATTTTTACCATTAAATACATTGCAAAGGAGAGATATGAAAGTATACAATGAGAAGAGAACCTGATAACCCACCGGTAATGTAACAACCCGTTCCCTCGGCGTCCGACCGGGGTTCAGCAAACGGGTGCTACGGACACGTGGTTACTCAATTAGACAACCCTACGTGTCCTTACTTTCCCCAGGAGTCGGCGGACACATCTTTTAATGAAATCCGATCCACCCTTATCCACATACTTCTACTTAAAGTCCTACGCATAGGAAAAATGGAAATGGAGGGATGAGCAATTGGGATTATTCAGTGAAGTGACTTTAGACCAGTATGTCCGCATGATACTCTACGCTACCTCATACGAAAACCAAGACCGACTAGCCACTACAATCAATATGCATCAAACAAGCCATACAACAACATCTCAACATAGAATTCTAGCACCCTAACGTTCATACACTGCAAGGACTCAGCCATTGCTTCACATAGACTCAATCACACAATCATCCCTTTTACCTAGACTCGCTAATCAACCTAGACCTCTAGGACCTATGGCCGTTTACGGATGTCCCTACACGTTCCGGCCTAACCTGAAAGGGGTGCCCACTCTGGAGAAACCATTTCCCCCCTCCAGCTTCCTAGTAACCACCCGTGGGGAGCTCGTTGGCCCACGTGCAGCACCTGCTGGCCCACATGCAACACTGTCTATCTGCAGCTCCCGTCCGTACACGGTCAGATGGTCACAATTTGCCACGACTCGGCATTGACTCGATCTTAAGGCGCCTATTCCTAACTTTACCCCGCCTTGGCGGTCGCTGTCCGTACACGGCCTTTCAATTTCCGCCCACGGGAAAGTCCTCCGTTGGCCATCACATTCTAGACTCTAGACGCCCACCCGTTCTCGATGGTCCAAACAAGACTTCAAACAAGTTCATTGACACGAATCCATTCTCATCATCTTTCTCATACTCATACTCATTCTCAATCACGTTCACTTTACTCATTCACTTTCCTTTTCACGTTTACTTCCACTTTAACTTTCACTTTAACTCATTCATTGACTCTTAGACGCTTTCTTGCATTCTAGATGCCACCCATTCTCGGTGTCTCACACAATACACTTCACATAGTATCAATATCAATAGCATCACATTATCATACATCCACCTATCTCATATCACCTGTACATCTACCACTTAATTATCAATTGATATCCCTTACATTCATGAGTTATCATATCATTCACTTTTCTCTAGCAACCTAGTTTCCATTTACAATCAACATATGGGACATCAACCAATCACACAAACATTCATAGCAATCATTATCCACATCAACACAAGGCAGTCCATTAACTCCCATTTAACAGTGCGAGGGTTCTTATGCATGATGATTCAATCATCTAACAACCTAACTTCCATTATGATCTATCATCCTAACTTTCAAACAAGAGCTAACCAAACCCTAGTTCCACCATCAGCTAAAATAGAGAATATGAAAACAGATCTAGGTCGAATCACCTCACCTTAGCAATAGATCTGAGATCTGGATCTGAAGAACGAGATCTGGATCTAGAACAAGAAAAAAAATAGGACGAGATCAGTCTTCACCACCACACGGCTACCACCACCACCACTCGGATGAACACCACCACCACACCACCGGTGGATTGGCTTACTCTCATGGCGACTCGCGACAAGGAGAGAAGAAGAGGTCCGACGGGACAAAGGAGAGAGAGGAAGAAGAAGAGGAGGGGGAAAGAGATGGCGGCGCAGGAGAAGGAGAGGCTTGGCGGCTAGGGCTTCTGGTCTCCGTGAATTCTCTGCATGGCTTCGCTTTAGTTTTGGTGATTACGGCAAAAGGAGGAGGAGGCAACTCCTTATATAGAGAATGAAGAAACCCTAGGGTTTTATGGGCAAGTGGATTGTAGAGAGACCCATTAGTCTTCCAAAAATTTTGGACCCGGTATCGGATTGTTACAGACGATCTCTGAGAACTATTTTATTTTTGGCAGTGAAACTGTGAGCTATTTTCTTCGCATGCACATTATTTTCAAAGAGATTGGTGGCATGAAAAAAATATTCCAGTGTATAAATTGTTGCATAATATAACTACATAATGCAAATTTAAACGTTTGACTTGTGACCATGATTAAAGTTGCAGTTAATTCAAACCTAGTGTTTCAATCCGTGACGATGTATTAGACCATTGGCTAATTACAAGTTATGTAGTTGGTAGGGTTAATGGGATTTTTTGATCTGTAGTTTAATTTTAATCAATAATCGTGGATAATTACTGATGCAACACCAAAACACTGTATCCAATATCGCTAACAAACAGAGAGACCACCAAGTAGGCTACTAGGAATTGTTACATTAATCCGGACAAATAGAAAAAGTTGATGAGAGTTTAGACTTATCGTCTTTGGGTCAATGAGTCGAGCCCACACTACACTTAAAAATATATGAATGTCTATAGAATATTTGTAGCTGCCAATAGAACAGATGATACATAATATACTGCTTGTTTTTCTTGTTACTTTGTTATCATTCATGCTATTATTTTTTGTAACTGTCATTCATGCTATTTGGTATGTAATGTATATGCATTATTATAAATTCTCAAGCTGGCGAGTAATGTTTTATATAACTATTTTTGTAATTTATCGCATGTAGAATTGTTGAAAATTTGGAGCATACAGAAACAACTAAACATTCACAGAGCAAACGCTAGAAAGACAAACAAAACAGAATATTGGCGCAGATTACAAATTATTGCTCTTTTCAAAAACAACAGTACGTGTAAGTTTTCCAGTATAATTATTTATTTTTAAAACCAAAAAAAAAAAAGAGTGGCCAAGCTTACCATTATAAAAAGGCCAGGACCGACCCAAAACAAGAATACATGAGGTTGCATTATCAAGAAAGAGGCAAGAAAAGAAACGTAACACACAGAATACTCACATACATTTAACTTAATGGAGGAGGTGCACAAGGTGGTTGCTCCACCGCATAGAAGCACGGCGGCGAAGCTGAAGACAAGATTGAAGGAGACTTTCTTCCCTGACGATCCTTTAAGACAGTTCAGAGGACAACCGAACCGTACCAAACTCATACGAGCCGCTCAATACATTTTCCCAATCCTCCAGTGGTGTCCTGAGTACAGCTTCAGACTCCTCAAATCTGACGTCGTTTCGGGTCTCACCATCGCCAGTTTAGCTATTCCTCAGGTACGTAACATTTTTTCCGGTAAGAAAGTTTGCATAATCCAACGATGAACCATGTCAATTTCCATTAACAATTATGATCCTATCCTTTAATCAAATTCTTGATATTCTTCTGCAAACTTAAACAGGGGATAAGTTACGCGAAGCTAGCAAATTTACCTCCAATTGTCGGTCTATGTAAGAATCTAATGAGTTATAGTAGTAACTAGTAAAACTAATGTAAATATACTCACGTGTGTGTATGTTGAATCATGTATGTAGACTCGAGCTTTGTGCCACCGTTGGTTTATGCGGTGTTGGGAAGCTCAAGAGATCTAGCGGTAGGACCAGTCTCCATAGCTTCGTTGATCTTAGGGTCCATGCTAAGGCAACAAGTATCTCCCGTAGAGAATCCTATTCTCTTTTTACAGCTCGCTTTCACTTCTACCTTCTTTGCTGGTCTCTTTCAAGCCTCTCTTGGAATCCTCAGGTTGTAAATCTATACTATGTATTATTATTGTATACATACGTATCTATTTTCTCCTGAAAGTTTTTTAGCATTGCGTGAACCACATGTTCTGTTGTATACTTCTGAGGTCAATATACTGGGCCTGGGCTAGGGTTTACTATTAATCTGTAGGATGTTTGTTACAAAAGAAATTAATCTACACTTATATATTTCACTCACATCATATTTAAACAACTTCTTATTTCGTAAGAATATACTTAACATAAATTCCATTACAAAAATATATAGATTTACTCATTTAAATTAAATAGTAAAACAATTTATATTATATATATTTGAAATATTAATAAAATAGTGCACGATTTCATATCTTTATTTTTTTGCTAAAATTAATGATTATTCTATAATTGCTCGGGTATATATTCCCTCTATTCTGTAGTGTATTAGATTAGTACGTGGAGATTGAAAGACTAAAGATAATCACTATTTTGTATCTATTTTACATTATCTTTAACTTTAAACAATCTAACCAATCAAAAGTGTCAAATGTAAATACACACAACAAGCAAATAAAATTAAACAAAAGAATTTTTAAAAGCATATTTTATAAAATAGAATTAAGTGGATATATGCATGCTTTAATATAATTTATGTGTTGGACGCATGTCAATATATAAGACAACTACTATTAATTTTACGACATTCCTTTGTTGGAATTAGTGATGGATGGAGTAACTAATTTTATTTTCAAATATGTAGGCTTGGATTTATAATCGACTTTCTATCAAAGGCAACTCTAATAGGGTTTATGGCGGGAGCAGCCATAATAGTATCACTGCAACAGCTAAAGGCTCTGCTTGGGATAACTCATTTCACTAAGCAAATGAGTGTAATCCCTGTTCTCTCCTCTGTTTTCCACCACACCAACGAGGTTCCTCTTTTTACTTATTCACAATTATCATAAGAGATGATTCCTTAGAAATGTATGATATTCAATGGTACTACTGTGCAGTGGTCATGGCAAACGATTGTGATGGGAGTCTGCTTCTTGCTGTTCTTGCTCGCCACACGTCACCTCGTATGTTTTCCAAATTTCTCACTATTCATTACATCTTAATCCTCCCTCAATGTGCATGTGGAACATTTGTGACGCTCCATTTTAACAATGAATCGCCATAAATAAAGAACTTAATTAATAATTTAATTTATCTCACTGCAAATTAAGATAACTTATGTTTAATCATTTAAAAGGTAAACACAATAACATTTTTTGCATTCAAAGTTGCTTACAAAATTACAAACGAAAAAACTGCATTCAACCACAACACTAGGATTTCTTTTTCTAAAAAGCATTAACTATGTTAAATATAAATGAAACATACAAATATAACTAATCTAAAAATAATAGTAATGATAAAGAAAATGATAAATGGAATGCAGAGCATGAAGAAGCCAAAGCTCTTCTGGGTCTCAGCTGGAGCTCCGCTTCTTTCAGTCATCGTCTCCACGCTTATAGTCTTTGTCTCCAGAGCCGATCGTCATGGCATCAGCGTCGTAAGCTTTCCCTCATACATCACACATAACCAATCCTCTGTTTCTTTTTTTTTGGCATGGTTTAAGAATCTTTTAACTTGGTGGACGTACAGATTGGGAAACTACAAGAAGGTTTGAATCCACCGTCTTGGAACATGCTTCAGTTTCACGGAAGTCATCTCGGACTCGTTGCCAAAACAGGACTCATCACCGGAATCGTCTCCCTCACCGTACGTAACGTTTCTTTCAACTCAGTTTAACCTAACATGTTCTTGTTTACTTAAGTTTGTGTTTAACTCGGTCTTGTTTTGTGCCCTTGTCATCAATCAGGAAGGCATCGCAGTAGGAAGAACATTCGCAGCGGTGAAGAACTACCACGTAGACGGAAACAAAGAGATGATCGCCATAGGTCTTATGAACGTAGTCGGCTCAGCCACTTCATGCTACGTCACAACCGGAGCTTTCTCTAGATCAGCGGTTAACAACAACGCCGGGTGTAAAACAGCGGTTTCAAACATTGTGATGTCGGTCACCGTTATGGTTACGCTCCTCTTCTTAATGCCTCTTTTCGAATACACTCCCAACGTGGTCCTAGGTGCTATCATTGTGACAGCGGTCATCGGTCTCATCGACCTTCCCGCGGCTCGTCATATATGGAGGATTGATAAGTTTGATTTCTTGGTGATGTTATGTGCATTCTTTGGTGTTGTTTTCCTATCGGTCCAAAATGGTTTAGCTATTGCGGTGGGACTATCGTTGTTCAAGTTATTGATGCAAGTAACGAGGCCGAAGATGGTTATTATGGGAAATCTTCCGGGGACTGATGTGTACCGGAATCTTCATCATTACAAAGAAGCACAGCGGATTCCAGGGTTCCTTGTCCTAAGCATTGAATCTCCTGTCAACTTTGCCAATTCTAATTACCTCACCGAAAGGTTAGTTATATTAAATCATTAAGCGGTATATTTGATTAGTACTTAGGCAAGCGTCAAAAAAGAAAAATTTTGTTTTTCATCAAAATTGCTGTCTAGTTGTATTTGGACATAATCTTGTGCTTTGTAGTCTTAGATGACACGTTGAGCTACCATTATGGTTTACATAACCCACATTTCTTGATAGTATTTGTATCTTCTGACCTGGAATGCATAAAAAATATTGCAGGACATCTCGTTGGATCGAAGAATGCGAAGAGGAGGAAGCTCAGGAGAAGCATTCCAGCCTTCGGTTCTTGATTCTTGAAATGTCAGGTTAGTATTTATTAAAACGATCTCTTTTTAACCACATAGTCTTATCCAAATGTTTTTTAAATTGATTTTAGTAGCTAACTATTTGATTCCTATATATATTTTAAAGCCGTGAGTGGGGTGGACACAAACGGAGTCTCATTCTTTAAGGAATTAAAGAAAACAACGGCAAAGAAGAACATCGGGGTAAAGTTGTTTCGCAAACTAGTTTTAGTCTTGTGACCATGAAATGTAATTAGTTTTCTTTTTATCTAAACCGGATATTTGTGCAGCTTGTGTTTGTGAACCCATTAAGCGAAGTGATGGAGAAGCTACAAAGAGCTGACGAAGAAGAAGAGTTCATGAGGTCTGAGTTTCTCTTCTTGACTGTTTCTGAGGCCGTTGCGTCGCTCTCTCTTAAAGGCTCATCTCTTAATAACGTTTGACTATTACTTTTTTGTCGGTCCAAAATGTGATATTTGGACGATGGTTAAAGTTCCTTTTTAATCTTTTCATCCTTTATTTCAGTACAGTTGTAATGCTATGTTGTTCCTTTCTCCATTATTGATTTTGGTGGAAGAATCTCAAGATATATGTTTTTAGTATGAGCTTTTGCTATTGGAGTTTAGCAGGTGTCGAGTCTGGTGACATCGAGGATTATTAAGCCATCAGACTAATCAACTCTCTCGTATCTTGTTGACTTCCACAATATTGCGACTTTCAACTAAAACAATTCCAAGAAAAAGTAAAAGACAACACCTTATACTTCGGAGTCTGCATGAATCTATTAGGTAATTAGGTTTGAAGATTAAGTTACATTCCGAGTCTTTAGGATTAAGCTAAAATAAGTTAGTTAAGATAAATATAAATCTGCTGATTAATAGAGATAAGTTTACTTAATAGGAATAAGTTTGATTTTCCTTTTATTTCGATCATAAGTTCTTATATAAGACCATCGTTGTATTACTCTGTTTCTTAACACAGAGCTTTTGATTTAAGTTTAATAAAGGCAGTATTCAGAAAGATTGTTCTCTCTCGATCCATCTCTAACAAGTGGTATCAGAACACACAATCCAAACCTGTGGTGAGAAGAAAAGATGAGTGAAAAAGAGTTAAGAATACCAAAGTTCGACGGAGACTACGAGCATTGGGCTATGCTCATGGAAAATCTGTTGAGGTCCATGGTGTGGTGGGAGCTTGTAGAAACAAGCATGGTGAAGTTCGACAGAGACACCGTCTTGACCGAAGCACAACAGACGGAGCTATCTGAACAGAAGCTCAAAGATCTGAAGGTGAAGAATTATCTCTTTGCGTCTATTGACAAGACGATACTGAAGACGATTGTGAAGAAGGAGACGGCTAAAGACATATGGGACTGTATGAAGAACAAGTATCAGGGGAACAAGAGAGTTCAAAGTTCCCAACTTCAGAGGTTGAGAAGAAACTTTGAAGTATTGGAGATGAAAGATGGAGATTCTATTACCGAGTACTTCTCAAGAGTCATGATGGTGTCAAACGACATGAAAAACCTAGGGGAGGACATACCTGATGCCAAGGTGGTTGAAAAGATACTTCGTACTTTAGTAGAGAAGTACATGTATGTGGTGTGTGCCATTGAAGAGCCGAAGGACATCACTGAAATGACTGTGGATGAGCTGCAAAGCTCACTGCTCGTACACGAGCAAAACCTGAGCAAGCATTCGAGTGAAGAACAAGTGCTCAAGATGGAAGGAGGAAGAGGTCGTGGTGGATACTCTCAAGGAAGGAACTCATACTGTGGTGGTAGAGGAGGAAGAGGCAGAGGTAGCACCAGTTTCAACAAGGACAACATCGAATGCTATAAATGTCACAAGATGGGTCACTTCAGAAATGAATGTCCCACATGGGAAAGGAGTGCAAACTATGCAGAGTTGGAGGAGGATCTACTTCTAATGGCGCAAAGTGATGTAATGAAACCAGAAGAAAAACACATTTGGTATCTTGACTCTGGATGTAGTAATCATATGTGCGGCGTGAAGGAGTGGTTCATGGACTTTGATGGAAGCTATCAACATCAAGTCAAACTTGGAGATGACAGGAAGATGCTAGTTGAGGGAAGAGGGAACTTGAGACTAGAGATTGACGGCATCTTCCAAGTCATAACCTCGGTATACTATGTACCAGGGCTCAAGAACAACCTGATGAGTGTTGGTCAGCTGCAGCAAAAGGGATTAAGAATTGTGATCGAGGATGATGTGTGTGAAGTGTGGCACAAGCAACAGAGGAGGATGATCATGAAGTCGACGATGTCCAGGAACATAATGTTCATAATACATGCGAAAGAAGCAAGAGATGGCGTTGGAGAAGCACAAAATCTGATGACGGTAGTTGGAGATGCAGAGGAGATTTGGCACTGCAGATTAGGACATCTCAGCCACGACAATCTGACAACAATGGCGGACAAAGATATGGTGTTGGGCTTACCAAAGATTATGAGCAAAGGAAAAATCTGTGAGGTGTGTATGAAAGGGAAACAGATTCGATCAAACATTCCCAAGCAGAGCAAGTGGAGATGTCTGGAGCTGGTTCACACTGACATTTGCGGTCCTATAGCACCTACCTCAGCAAGTGGAAAGAGATATATAATCAACTTTATAGATGATTACAGTCGAAAGTGTTGGACGTCGTTCATAACAGAAAAATCAGAGGCCTTTAAAGCATTCAAGGAGTTCAGAATAACAGCTGAAAGAGAAAGTGGCGAACTGCTGGTTTGTCTTAGGTCTGACAAAGGTGGTGAGTACAACTCAAAGATGTTCCAGCAATACTGTATAGACAATGGGATCAAGCGACATCTTACAACTGCGTACACACCCCAACAGAACGGAGTGGCCGAGAGGAAGAATAGAAGCTTAATGAACATGGTGCGATGCATGTTATTTGGCATGAAAGTACCTATCAGATTTTGGACTGAAGCAACACAGTATGCAGTACACATACTAAACCGGAGCCCCACGGTCATACTAGGAAACATCACACCGTCTGAGAAGTGGAGCGGTATGAAGCCATCCGTGGATCATTTACGCGTCTTTGGATGTGTTGCATATGCACACATTCCATATGAAAGACGCGTTAAGCTAGATGAGAAGAGCATCTAGTGTGTCATGTTTGGCGTTAGTAGAGAATCGAAGGGATACCGCTTATATGAACCTAAGGAGAAGAAGATTCTGATAAGCAAAGATGTAAGATTTGATGAGGGAGAACGATGGGACTGGGAAGAGAACGAAGAAGAGGAACAACTCGTCGATGAAGGGGATGAAACAACTCCAACAGAGACAGTAGAAGGAAACAATGGAGGAGAAAATGAGAACGAAGCTGAGGAATAAGAAGGTAATTCACCAACACCACTAGTGCCACCTCAAGATGAGAACGAAGACAATAATCCAGTGCAAGAAGAAGCAGAAGGGTCTGAGAGAACAAGAGCAGGTAGAAGCAAGACAAGACCTGTATGGATGAGAGACTATGAGATGGGTCTTTTCATGGAGGAAGAAGAAGACTTGATGGTATTAGTAGAGGAAGACCTCCTAGGGATAAGAGACATAGAGCGGTAAAGCACTGTTTCGGTGCGGGAGATCCGGAGAAATTTGAAGAAGCTGTGCATCACGAGAAATGGAAGCTGGCGATGGAAGCTGAGATGAACTCTATAGAAGAAAATAACACTTGGGAGCTAGTGGAGTTGCCAGAAGGTTCAAAGGTAACTGGACTTAAATGGATATTTAAGACCAAACTGAATGAAAAGGGAGAAGTTGACACACATAAAGCAAGATTGGTGGCCAAGGGATTTCATCAAACTCAAGGTGTTGACTTCCATGAAGTGTTCGCCCTGGTTGCTAGATGGGATACGATCCGAATGCTGCTTAGTATTGCAGCTCAGAGAGGTTGGTGTGTACATCAGCTAGATGTAAAGAGTGCACTCCTACACGGTGAGCTCAAGGAAGATGTGTACGTTGAGCAACCTAAAGGTTTCGTAGTCAAGAATGAAGAAACAAAGGTGTATAAGCTGAGCAAGGCTCTGTATGGGCTAAGACAAGCTCCGAGGGCGTGGTACAGCAAGATCGAAGGATACTTTGAGAAGGAAGGGTTCAAGAAATGTTTCTGTGAACACACTCTATTTGTGAAGGCTGAAGGAGACAACATTTTAATTGTAAGTGTGTATGTGGACGACGTGATTTACACAAGCAGTTCAATGATCATGCAAGAAGAGTTCAAGGAATCAATGAAGAAGGAGTTTGCAATGTCTGATCTAGGTAAGATGAAGTACTTTCTTGGCGTTGAAGTAACACAAGACTAGAAAGGAATTTTCATCAGTCAAAAAAAGTATGCAAGCGAAGTGATGAAGAGGTTCGGCATGGAGCATTGCAACTCAGTCAGGAATCCAACAGTACAAGGCTGCAAGCTTACTAAAGAAGGAGCAGGTTCACAAGTCGATGCAACGCAGTACAAGCAGATTGTTGGGAGTCTGAGATACCTTACTGCTACGCGACCTGACCTCATCTATTCCGTCAATCTTGTAAGCAGGTATATGGAGAAACCAACCGAGCAACATCTCCTAGCTGTGAAGAGAATTCTGTGGTATGTTCAAGGAACAATGGAGTATGGGATACAGTATCAGTGCGGCTACAAGGAGAAACTGATGGGCTTTGTTGATAGTGATTACGCTGGAGATGAAGATGATAGAAAGAGCACTTCAGGTTATGTTTTTATGAACGGAAGTGGAGCAATCTCGTGGGCATCAAGGAAGCAACCTATAGTTACTTTATCAACAACTGAAGGTGAGTATGTTTCAGCTGCTTCAGGTGCATGTCAAGCCGTATGGTTGAGAAATGTGTTGGAGGAGATTGGGTGCAAGCAAGAGGAGAAGACAGTCCTGTTTTGTGACAACAGTTCTACTATCAAGTTGTCTAAAAATCCTATCTTTCATGGGAGAAGTAAACATATTCAAGTAAGGTTTCACTTCCTGCGTGAGTTAGTGAGTGATGAGATGATTGAGTTGTAGTACTGCTCTACGCAAGATCAGTTGGCAGACATAATGACCAAGGCTGTGAAGTTAGATGTATTCGAGAAGCTGAGAGGATACATGGGATTTGAAGTGAAGAGTAGTTAAATTGGAAGACAAGAGTGTTTCCAGTTTAGGGGAGGAATTGAAGATTAAGTTACATTCTGAGTCTTTAGGATTAAGCTAAAATAAGTTAGTTAAGATAAATATGAATCTGTTGATTAATAGAGATAAGTTTACTTAGTAGGGATAAGTTTGGTTTTCCTTTTATTTCGATCATAAGGTCTTATATAAAACCATCGTTGTATTACTCTGTTTCTTAACTCAGAGCTTTTGATTTAAGTTTAATAAAGGCAGTATTCAGAAAGATTGTTCTCTCTCGATCCATCTCTAACAGGGTTTCATATCGAATGTGAAACCACATTATTTTTGAAGCAAAATAACTCTAAAATTGAAAGCTTTGTGAAACAAATATTTTTCAAGTATGTATACACAATTCAATTTCTCCATTGCCATGACATAGTTTTGATTTGATTTGATTTAATCCTATTATATCCTTTTTTCCTTGCACTAGGTTCCACAAAATAAAAGAGAATAACTTATTTGTTAATTAATCCTTTTCATTCGTTAAAATCCATCGTTAATGTCCACTACGAAGTCACCAACGAAAAGTGACGTTGTTGACAAGGGTTCATGCTTATCCTAATTCAAGGATCGCGACTAATATTGATATGTATCATGTAACTTTTAAAATTGCGTATTCGTATTCCCGTGATAGTAAAGGAAATACTAACGAATAGTCTGGGCAGCCTCTTAAGCCAACCTTTTTTTTTCTGCTTTAGTCCTCTGGAGTATATTGCAATATATTTTTTTATAAACATATGAAAACTTTCCACAATAGTTGCTTACTTAGTAATTAACTTGATTACCAAATATTACAGAGAACTCCAACAACCACAATATTTGACATGGCTACGATCCTTACCGTCAATTTTCCTGAAACCGCCACGAGAGGAGACGATGACGTTTGATCCGTCTGGTGAGGAGGTTTTCTAAAGTAGTAGGGGAAGTAAGGCAAAATAGCATCCGGGGGTGGAGGACCATATATACTGCTACTAGCGCCTCCACCGACGTAAGGTGGCGAAGGGTAATTTGGTAAATTTCCAGCTGGATAAGGGTAGTTAAAGGTTGGAGGTGGTAAATTTCCAATGGGTGGCGGATAACACGGGTACGGACAAGGCGTTTCGGATATACCTAAGTAGGGGAAGTAAAGAAGAGAAAATATGAAGACTAAGCTCAAGAGGAGAAGGCCATGATTGTTTGTGTTCATGTTTTTTTAACCTTTCTGGATGAGAGTGGTTCTATTTCAATCTAAATGGTAAACACAGACTTTCGGGTAAGAGAAACCGCAAGAAAGTAAAGATAAGTTTTGGGAAAAAGCTTAGTTGGAAGGTCTGGAGTCTAGTTATGTGACACTTGTTATGTGACTTATTGCGACCAATGGTTGCTAGCTATACGTCCTCTTTGATCATGTTAACTTTAAAGATCGTGAATCTCTGTTAAGATAAAATTGTGTATTTTCATGATAAATAGTATATTAGTTTTGAAAATTTATTCTTTGTACAATTATTTGTTTCAAAAATGGGAAATTGGATTGTATGGCTACAAAAAAAAAACATATTTCATTCAATAGCCAAAAACCCTATAATACATAGATACATCGTGCATATTACGTATAATTTCATGTATGTCGGTACAACCTGCTAGTAAAAAGAAAGAAAAAATTATTACGTAAGGTTGGAAAAGTTACGCGGAAGCATCGGAGATTCACATCTTTCACACAATAACTTCTTTCTCTGTGTAAGTTTTGGAGAAGGTGAAAAATTTTAAGCTGCGACTTCTGCAACCGTGATATCAGAGCAGAGATCCGGTGTTTTTTGGCTTTCCGGAAAATTTGATATCCCATATTCTGTTTTCTTTTGGCTTATCGTGTCTGATTCCCCTAGCAACAGCATCGAAACACACAACGAAGTGAATCGTAGAGTTACGGCGAATATTTTCCAAACATACTTACCTACTCTTTAAGCTGAACTCCATTCCCTTATCATTCCTCGACGAGGAGGATTGACAAGCCATATCGCATCACCAGTTTCATAAATTTCTATTCCACCTGGTGCAGATGGAATAGATCGTTTGCGGAGTTTTCCTATACTATTACACTTGAGTGGAATAGATCATTTGCGGATTCCGCTTTTGATGTTAAAAATTTAATATTACTATTGAATAGATCGTTTTCCATTTTATTTTAAATAGTATAGAATAATAGTTCAAAATTTATATATTACTATTGTATTGCACTTTCAAAATATTATAACTGGAATTAAATTTAATATTTTGGTTTGGGTTAATAAATTCAGATTTAGGGTTTAGTAATAAAGATTTAGGTTTGGGTTTATAAAGGTATTATATTTGTTTTTATCAAATATAGTACTTTTATAAATGGAATAGAACATTTATATAGGATACTTAACATATATGTGGTAATAAAACATGTGACGTGGATGTATTTGCTTGATTCATTAGTTAAGTCATCGATGTCATCTTTCTTTTTGTTTTGACCGGTAATTTATTTTTCATGAGGGTATAACCGGTTTAGAAGAAGGCTAAATGTTATTCACCCAATAACGTCAAAATCATAGTCATCCACTTAATTATACTCTCAAATTTGGCTATCTCGCAAATTCACCCTTCAAAAATTGTGTATTATTTAGTGTAAATAGTCGGTATTTCCATTGTAAAAAGAAAATTAGTTTTTAAAAATAATTAAGATATCTTTCTATGATAAATGTATTTTTGAAATAATGTGTCTATTCAAAATATATTTTATTAATAATAAAAATCTTAATTAATATTAAAAGTTGTGTCCTTTCATTTTAATGTCAAAATTTTATTTGTCTTTATAAAGATGATCAATTTTAGAAATTTTCAAATTAATAAAAGGATGTGTGTTTATATAATATGTATATTTGTATAGGAGATGAAATTAATTTGATATACTTATGCGTTTTTTCAACTTGCATCTATTAAAAAATATTGTGAATATTTAAACATTTATACAGTTTTTAAAATGAAAAACATATTTTTAGACAAATGATCACTTTAAAGATTTTATAAAAGAATGATAAAATACATATTTTTATACTTTTATACAGTTGTTTAAAATTCAATATAATTTGTAACATAAAATGACATATTTTTATGAAAAATAACTTTTTATGTATGTTAAAAATCTATTTAAAACAAATGAAAGGCATACCATTTCACATGGACTATATTCAGTATGTAAAAGCTGCATCTAATGGCTACGAACATTTTTTTTTCTTTGAAAAAGGGCTATCAGTTTGAAAACATAAAATATTACAAAAATAGAACAAGAGTCTTATATTAACATGAAAACAAGTTTCATGATTGAGTGAATCCCAACCCCTGAACAACAAAAGTTAAGACAAGAATAACCAACAATACAATAAAACTCAATAGGCAGTGATAAGAACCACGCCGGCCACGCTTCCCTTTCCTTCACATCGTCTTCTATTCCATTTTTTAATATTTAATTGGGGGGGGGGGTTGTCTCCCTCTCACCTCTTGTCAAGTTGATCGAGGAAGAAACCTCTGTCAAAACTTCATCCACATCTCCTGACCCTTTGAACTGAAAAGAACTCTTAAATCCAAAAATAATAGGTGTTGTGGTTAATGGATCAACGGCTAAAGTCTCACGTACCTCAGTGTTAAAAACAGTTGATGGAGAGGACTCCATAATAAGTGCTGCAATGGTAGTAGATTGGGAATGTACTAATATGGAAAAAAAGTTGGGACAAAGTTTGGCAAGGCAGTAGTGTTCTCCGGCTGGAAAGATAGATTGCATAGCTGGAGTGATTTCAAGTTCAGAGAGGAGACCTTCTATCTCTCTAATATTTTCCTAAGGCTCAAGGGCACCATCATCTAATGCTGCTGGAGAGTTTGTTTCATTGACATGAAGATCTTCTTGATGGATACTGGGTGGAGAAAAGCCAACATTATCTTTTTTCTTATGGTATCAATATCCATTAGAGGGATAACATAGCTAGTATCTATAGAAGGTGATGTGGAGGTAAAAACCGGAGCAGTCGATGAAGGTGAAAGACACCTCTTCGCTTTATGTCCTCGATTACCACCCCTCTCACACGTTGATGGAATCCATGTATACTCAACATTAGCAAGAAAAATGTTACCTTGTTTATCATCCAGAGCAATAAGCTTCGGAAAATTTCTATCCAACTCCATCTCAACTAAAACCTTTGCTTTGCCCAAACTGGTAGGATCAAGACGCGATTTGTGCGTAAGAATGGGTTCCTCAAGTCCTGAAGTAACATGACTTATTCCTAATCTTGAGTAGCAACAATCCGGGATGTTCTTCAAAGTGGCCCAGACTGGAAGTGTGGAGATTTTAGGGACTTTGAAGAATTCTTCTGGAGTCCATGGCAATACAAAAAGTAAGCAATCATCAATGTGTCATAATCCTCGCTGAATGCTCCAATAACGAGTAGGTTGGTGCGGGGATATGGAACATAAAAGATGAATCACCAAACTTCTTACAACTGATCTCACAGCTTTTTCCCAAATTTTATTTGCCACAACATGTATTAAACCACCTGGCGGTAGATAACACTGGTGGAACTTTCCAATGATGTACTCGTCTTTATTCTCTGGACCTAACCTAAGAACTTTCGAAGGAATAGATACCTCAAGTGTGCCATCAAGCCGGTAAATTAGTGTGGCTGCTCGGTAAATGTGACATACAAACTTAAAATATTCTATATTCATGTATCTTATTATTTCATTTCACATACAAATTATAAACTATAAATGTTTTGTTAAAACATATAAAGTTATTTTCAAATATATGTTAAATAATTTGATGATTAATATTATTCAGACACACACACACACACACACACACACACACACATATATATATATATATATATGAACTATAAGAATACAAAAAATAAATTTTGATTTTAATATTTTCCTCAAAATAAACATAAAAGAAAATTATCTGATGTAAAACAACCGTAGATATATTTTTATCTATTTTATTAAAGCAGAAGTGAGTTTTATTCGACACAAAATATTTTGTTCGAAAAAATAGATTTATTAACGTACATAAGTTAACTGATTGGTGTTTTAATTTACAAACAAATACACCAAAAATGGTTAATGCAATTAAAAATTACTAATTAACGAATATGTTATATAACATATCATTTTAATTGGTTTAGTATCCAATCACAACATGAGCAGCTAAAAATTACAGAAAATTTAAAACCGTCGATTTTTCACAAATCAAATACAAACATCCATGATATATGTCTGTACAACCATTATAGTTTTGTGTTGTTAAGAATTCTATATATTTATTATTATATTAAAATTAAATAAACACTTGTGCATCCGCACGTATCAAACTCTAGTAGAGTTGAAGTATCAAATACAATTTTAAAATATCTTATTCTTATTACTTCTGAGGTAATTAAGTCGGATAGATATTAACCTTAAAATAATCATCAAACTGTCAATGACATTAAAAGTCCATGCTCTGTTTTGGGATGACACTTTTTTTTTTTTTTGGTAAAATGTTAAATTTATTATACCAAGCTTTTTGTTTTTTACAGAAACATGAAGTTAAGTAGTAGCGGAGAAGCAGAAATTAAACCTAAACAGAGCATCTAACAAGAAAAATGCAGAATCTATTACAAAGAAGAGAGGGTCTCGAGATGAACCGGAGGTAGCGTAACGTTGATGGTCCAAAAAGAGGTATGAGCGGACTAAGCATTCAGTTGCCGCGAGTTCCCGGAGAGAAAGGCACCCTCAAACCTTGATGCACCAGGGAAAGACCTACAGCTTCCTAGAGACCTAATCATCAACACCATCGTAGAGAAACACATCACGGAGCCGCAAGCCCGTTCAAAATTGCCCACCGGCAGCACGAGAAGGAGTCCACTGATAGGCGGTGCCGTCGTTCAGGACCGTGAAATGAAGATTGCTGCCTCCAACCACTCAATCCCGTGACCGTATACACACATTTAACTCAACACACATATAGAACAATGAGACACATCGGGCACACCTCCTCCGGAAAGAACAACCTTCAAACTAGCCTGAAGACCGAGTGCTAAACTAATTCCTATCCATACTCACAAGACCCGGCCGCTTTCATAGAACTACATCTCCAACAAGATGACGCCTTATTGAGGGAAAGAGAGATACCTACACGTTGCCACAATCAAGAGCCTGGCCTCAGGAGACAGAGACACCAATAAGACGCGGATGCAGCCTTGTGACTCGTCACGTGCTGCCACATGAACCTCCCTAGCTCAGGCGACAACACCGAGATAAGAAACTCCCCACACGTACCCACGATTGAGAACCAAAACCGGGATCTACCTGACAGAAGGCGGATCTGGACGGATCCAAAATACTGAGGCTAAACCCAGCCAAGAAACACAAACCTCAAAGGAAAAGAGGCGTGACAGTGAAGAACTGCTAGGTAAGAGCCTCATCTTGACTCCACGTGCCGTCACTCTCATGGTCGGACACCTAGAACCGGGAAAAAGCTGGAGAAGCTCCAACGACCTGAAGCGAGAGAAAGGAACGATGTCGGCCCTAACGCGCGCCCCTCCTACCGCTTTGGTACCGTCAGATCTACAGATGGGGCACCAGCAAGGATACAATCGGCGATGACCACCCACATAGCCGACTCCGGCGAGAGACTTTCGCACCAATCGTCGCCTAGACACCAGATCTACCACCACGATGTCCCAATCGCCGGATCTACCGCGAAAAAAGAGGGATCTGAAAGGATTAAACAGATCTAGGGCTTTGGCAAGACCGAAAGGAGGAAGAGAAAACCGACATAGCAAAGAGAAGAAAACAACAAGAGCCTCCGACGACGGCCTGAGAGGCCACCGCCGCAGGAGCAGAAAGAGGCAAAATCTGATTTAGGGTTAGGTTAAAGAGAAGGGAGAGAAAAGTCTTTTTTAGAGAGCATATACTTTTTTTGGGATGACACTTGGGTTGACAAACACCAATTCTTTCAATTTTTGTAATGTTATACCAAAACTTTGTTTGGGTGATATGGTAAGAAATGTTAAGGATAGAACATCTTAAAATTACCATATAATCATATTTTCGATCACACACGTATTACATAAGTTGCTTTACTAATTTAGTAAATGATTAGTTTTGAATGTGTTTTCTTTTTAATTAGTTCTAAATATTCAGTTGTTTCCAAAATTTTTAAATAACTTAGCTAAATAGATAATAAATAAATATATATATATATATATATATGTATATATTTTTCAATAATTCAATATAGTTGCATGTAAAATAATTTTGTAACGCATGTAAAATAACTTTGTAACACATGTATTTACAAGCGATTGTAAATGGTCGGTTTTTAATTTGTATAAAATATTTCATATTTGATTTTATAAAATGTTTTCTCATTTTTTTAAATAGTTCCAAATATTGAGTTGTTTTGCTATTTTTAAATAACTAAAATAAATGGATTATAATACAAATATCTTATTTGATATTAACATATTTGTAATTTTATTATAATCAACCATATAAACAAAATATAGATTTTTATTATTATTAATAAAGAGTATAGTTACATTTAAGATCATTTTGTAATTCTTCAAAAGCGATTGTAAAAAAAAATTTATAAAAAAAAATATGAATTATTTTATATTTATTTTTATTAAATAAATTTATATCGCACAGATCCCTTACCTAATATTTAAAAGTAACAAAGTTTATAATTGTTGGAAAAATTCCTTTTAAGTAGATGAGATTTTGAGATGTCTCTTTGAAGGGCTTTTTGCAAATTTGACTCAAAACTCCAAGTCAAACACAAAACTAACCTCTTCTTTTGACTCATCTTGTTTTTGTCCTATTCACCCCACATCTTCATTTTATTTACGAAAATGCCAATTATATGTTTTTTGAATTTTTTTTCGAAAATGGCATTTTTACTCTCTCAACCTCATCATCTTCAAGTATTTATAACATTGCCATTGCCATGAATACTCCCAACAACCTTGTACAACCCAACAACCTTGTACAACCAAGGTTTGAAGCTTTTAATGCACTTAAAATCGATATCCATACTCTCTTTCTCAATTGTTATGAANGGTTGGAGAAGACTCTGTGTGCAAAGAAAGTCATCTCACCTAGTTTAAGGTACGAAATTGAATTTTTTTTCCAGATCTGTTCGCCTAGAAGACTTACCCGTAAGTCATCTGGATGTAGAAGACTTAAGGATAAGTCTTCTGGTCAAATGGACGACTTACTTCTAAGTTATCCAGATTTGTTTGTTTAAAAAAAACATCAAACGACTTATAATTAAGTCGTCTGGATAAACTGGGTTACTTTTGCATTTGACCGAAATGTGTCAGATACTTGACTTTTTCTGGACGACTTACAGTTAAGTCTTCTCTGGGAAAGTTAAAATATCAATATTTTATTAAATCTACATGACTTACGGATAAGTCGTCTCAGGTTAGTTTTGTAATTCAAAAATAAAACTTAAATCTTTAACTTCTCCCAGACGACTTAACTGAAGGTCGTCCGACCAGACGACTTATTTTAAAGTCGTCCAGAATTTTTTGCGAGTTTTCTGGTCAAACCTTGCTTATCCTGGACGACTTTAACATAAGTCGTCTGGTCGGGCGACTTTCAATTAAGTCGTCTGGGGGACGTTAAAAATTTAAGTTTTATTTTTGAATTGCAAAACTAACTTGAGAAGACTTATCCGTACGTCGTCTAGATTTAATAAAATAATGATATTTAACTTTCCCAGAGACGACTTAATTGTAAGTCGTCCAGAAAAAGTCAAGTATCTGACACATTTCGGTCAAATGCAAAAGTAACCCAGTTTATCCAGACGACTTAATTATAAGTCGTCTGGTGTTTTTTTTTAACAAACAAATCTGGACGACTTAATTATAAGTCTTCCCNTGAGTTGGTTGAAGATGAAAATCATGATGGGGAGGAAGATGATAAGAAGGAGGATGCTGAAATCTCCGTTTGCTCTAATGTTGCTGAAGCGGATGAGAATGGTGAGGATTATAGTGTTTATGGAAAGGTTAGAGATGAAGATGAGGAAGAAGTTGATGATGTGGTTTTTGAAGATTACAAAGATACATATGGTATTGAACGAGGACGATCGAATGGTAATGGTATCTATGTCAACCAGAGTTTTGTTAGCAAGGATGAACTGCTTTCAGAGCTGCGGTTGACAGCAGTGAGGCGTAAGTTCTCCTTCCGAATATACAAGTCAACGAAAACTCTCCTAGTGACAACATGTCGGGTTAGTGGTTGTGGATGGAAGATAAGAGCGAGTGTGAAACATGGGACAAACACGTTTTGGATAACAA
>CAKOAT010142932.1:461403-497962 GCA_932364175.1 Eruca vesicaria subsp. sativa | reverse complement strand
AGTTCAACGCAGATTCGGAATAAGAACCTCTTTGCTCTCTATTTTCGTTTATTCTCATTTTAATTCTAAGTTATCGTTTTCTTATTTTCGTTGTGCGGTTCTCGCAGATAGCCGGTTCCTCTGGAAACTTAGGGTTTTTCCCGAAGTTTCCTTATTTACGATTTATTTGACAGTAGGGTGAAATCGACTCCCACAAATATCATCAACCATCTCGACTCCTATCCATCAAAACTATTATGATCGTTTCATTCAAACCAATTGATCATCCTTCAAAAGAAGCAGGGACAAAAGAATCTCTGACCAAAAGTTCATCAAGTGGTATCAGAGCAGATTTGAAGGCTCTTGATTTAGGGTTTTATTTTAACTTTTCGACTTCTTCTCTGTTTTGGGGGGTTTTTGATTCTCTGTTCTTCTGGGATTTGATTTCAATTTATATATTTTTGGTCCAGTTTCAAAGTTCTCTATTTTCTAGGATTTAATAAAAATTCCTATGATCATACCTAATGTTTTTATTGGAGGAAATAGTCCTAAAGCTTTTCTCTCATGGGTAAAAAACACAGACAACTTCTTTCATCAGAATCAAGTACCTTTGTGGAAAAAGCTACGCCTTGCTATCAGCCTACTGCAAAGTGAATCAAAATCATGGTGGAGAGTAGAGGAAGAAGTATGCTGGTATTATGAATAACCGGTCTACACTTGGGAGGAGCTTAAAGCAATCATGGCTTCCAGGACCTGATTCTCAGTGGGAGGAGACTGAATTCGATTTTGACTTGGGAGAGTCTAATCTGCCATACCCACCACAAGAGGTTCTCTTTTCCATGGTTGCAGCTGAATCGAAAAGAGAAACAGGGGTCATGTGTGTTCATGTACCTGATCTAACCAAGAGAAAATGGGAAGTTCTTGAAGATTTATCTACTGCTCCAGAATTGGTGTATACATTGGTTGATCAAGGTGAAAATACTAAGACTTTGACTTCTGAATTTTGATCAAACCTGTGTCATGCATTCAGTTTAACCTTGTGGAGCACTTGTGGATTGTTAAGGGATTGCAGCAGGTCGTTTTTGAACCAGGAGGAATCTCGTGTGGGGTTTGAAAGAAGTAACAATATTCTGCGTCTGAAAACAGTTTCATTCAAGCTTATTATGGGAGGTTCATTCACTCTTGAATATCAGAATGGGCGGAGAAATTTGTTTAAAGGGAAAAAGATCAGTTGTAGTGACGAGAGAATAAATGCAGTAGGCAACACGTGCTTGTCCAAGTCCATAACTGATCAGAACATGATGAGAAGAGAAGAACATGCTGAGAAGAGAAAAACATGAACTTGATATGGTTAAAGAGGGTCCAAAGCTTAAGAATGAGTATGGGGATCAATGCACTCGTCCACCTAATCATGTGGAGCTTAATTGTTAGTTTATGAGAGGATATGATCAAAGAAAACATGTTGATACACCCAAGATGTTGCTGAGACAAGAGGAAGGATTGCAATGCCTTGTGTTTGACCCTGGAGCGAGACAAGAAGAGGACTGAAATGCTTTGTGTTTGACCCTGGAAAGATTCATTATGTGATGACATCTCTGATTTCCAGAACAGATAGTTTGAAGTCATATGATCATGGTTCTATCATTCACAGGACTTGGATTTGAGGTCAAATCCTTTCAAATGAGAAGGGGAGGATGAAACCATAGTTGAACCAAAATTAACATGGAAGAGGTAGGGCTTACTCAGTGGATACATATCATGTGGATAAGTCTGGATGGATACATGGAAAGCTTGAAGATAAACCAGAGGCTGAAATGAAGCATAATGAGCTTATACTGGCTATAAAGAACGAGACAAATAAGCTGGAAAAGTTGTGGATCAAACTCATAAACGACTTAGGCTTTTTCTCAACCTAAAAGAAGATCAATATCTAAAATGAAGATCCATTCTCTCTTTCTGATGAACTAGCCACAAAGAGTCAAAGAACAACCAAAATAATAATTATTTAATCTTTGTGAAAATTTAAATTTAAATTAAGTTTTTTTTTTCTATAATTTTAGGATTTTTCTAGTTATTTTTCTTCTACTTAGACTCTTTGTTGTTTTCAAAATAATCATTCACTTTTTTTTTTTATCAAATAGCAATTTCTTAAAACTGTGAAGCTTTTGATCATCTTTGAACATCGATTGCTAAGGAGTCCATTCTCCATAAGCTTTGTCTTTGATCATAAAACATAATTCATTCTCTTAATCATGATTCTTCTACACAAGTTTTGATCATTTCATAAATCATCACCGGAGATCATTAACCATCTCGACTCCTATCCATCAAAACCATCATCATCGTTTCATTCAAACCAGTTGATCATGTATCCTTCAAAAGAATAAGAGATGAAAGAATCTCTTCACCAGAAGTTCATTATCAGTTCACACTTTTTTTTTGGTTGGATAGCTTATGAATTTTTTTTTTTATTATTATTATTTATGGCCATATGCAACACTTGTAATTGATGTTTAACGACGATATATTTGGTCCGCAAGGACCGCAATAAATATATAAAATTTTAAATATAGATCTTTATTTTATTTTTCATTCATACTGTTTTTAGTGGACAATAGATTGGACAAGAAGAGATAAAAACTCTAGGCCACACATATACTGAAACCATGAGACAAGTTTCCACGGCCAAACCGTAACCAAAAACAAAAAAAAAAGGAAAAGAGAAGAAACAAACAACAAACTACCTTGAAACACAGTACGCCATGGCTTCTCCAGCTTCCACTTATGCTCGAACTTCATGCATTTGTTTTCCAAAAATCCAAAACAGCATGCAGTTCATTGACACGATGGGAGCATTAAGAAAGATAACGAGAAGAAGAGTGAGGCTTATTCACGCATCACAAGGTCCAACAAAACCACCAAAACCAATGCCTGGAGTAGACACAAGAATCCACTGGGAAAACCCAGACGATGGGTGGATCGGTGCCGGATCCGACCCGATCAAACCTGACGATACCAATCTTTTCAGTGATGACAAATTTGCTGAACTAATCAAAGACTCTTTTGATTCTCATTACCAGTAAGACCTCAAGATACTTGTATTTTACCAAATCGATCAATTATAAATGGTAACAGTAGCATTGTCAGATTCTTGGGTGTTTCCACAAATGCTGATCTTGAAGATATAAAATCTGCTTACCGGAGATTATCGAAAGAGTATCATCCAGACACAACTTCTTTACCACTTAAAACAGCTTCAGAGAAGTTCATGAAACTAAGAGAAGTCTACGATGTTTTGAGCGACGAGGAGAGAAGGAGATTCTATGACTGGACACTGGCTCAGGAGGTTGCTAGTCGTCAAGCTGAGAAGATGAGAATGAAGCTTGAGGATCCCAAAGAGCAAGAATTTCGGAATTATGAATCTATACCCGATATGGTTGATCGGTTAGGTGGAAGGAACATGGAGCTTAGTGATCAAGCCATGACTGCTCTTACGTTTGATGTTTTGATCATTGTATTTGCCGTTTGCTGTATAGTGTATGTGGTTGTCTTTAAAGATCCTTATTACTACTAGGTAAGGAGCCATATACAGGGAAATTGGAATTCAAGGAAATATGTATAGGTGGAAAATGGAACATTTATAGATTATAATAACATAATCTGATTACAAGCGGTCGTCTGGCCGTAGTTAGATTCGGTGACATAGCTAGGTATTTGGTAAATTTGCTAGTTTGGTCTGGGGTCAATATCAGTGAAAAATGTTAGTGAGGTGTGAGGATGAGAGTAGAAAATAAAGAGTAAAACGCAAAAGAAACTAGTTTCTATTTCCAAATTCATAGAACAAGAAATCAGACTAGACCAAATCTGCTAATGCATAAATCATGCACAATCTTCTTCAACGACCAATCATTTTTAATACAAAAACTAGATTTTGACCCGCGCGGGTGTTTGTTTTCATTTATAGTTAGTTATATAAACATTTTGTTTTCACTTGTAGATTGGTATATATTATAGTAATCACATATTTACGATATGTATAGTAATTATTTTTCAAAAATAATAATATTATATAATACGTGTTTTAATCAAATAGATTGTTTCAAATTTTCTATATTACAAAAACATCTGTTTGTTTCTTCTTCTATATTTTATTGTTTGTTAGATTAATATTTCATTTTTAGATAAAGTTATATAAATAGAGCTTGATTAAATATTAGTATACTTTAATTTGCAAAGATAATATAAATTTCGAAGAAATGTTTTCTAAAAACTAAACTTATAGCTTCATAAATTAATATTATAAAGAATTTTATTAAACAAAGAATTTTTTAAACAATTTCTTTTTTTTACAATAATACAATTTTAAAAATTTACATCGAAATAAATTTATCTAGTATATATAGCGTATAAATTTTGTTAGGGTATATAAATATTCCATATTTCGAATCTGTGATTTTTGTTAATATATTGTGGATGCATTTAACTATTATTGACATATTTCCTTATAAATAATAGAAAATTCCTAAACTTATATCTATTGACATATTTGCGTGACAAAATTGGAAAGTGTGGGGTAGTTTACCAAAACCAAATTGTTAAGCGTATCTTTATTATTATAGATATGATTTTTCATAAGATATAATAATGATAAGATTATTAGAGAGTTAATGTAACATGAGTTTCTAGTAATAGTCCATTTTTTAGAAAATCACACATGAAGTCAAGTCATGACTTCTGTTTTAATATATAAGATTATTTAGGATAACTCAATCTTAAGTTAACAATTAAAAATTAAAACTCACCCTAGAATCTAGAATTTAATCTATTTGGATCACCTGAACCCGAACTATAATTCCTCTAAATTTTTTTTTTTAACGCTAAATTATATTATTAAGCCATTTAGGCAAATAATTTTTAACAATGAAAACTAGCAAACCATACAAATAAAACAGATACACCAGTAGGGATCCAAAGTAAATTAACACATCTTTACATATGGATAACTAAAGATTGTCATGTAAAAGCTCCAAATTTTCAATACTTCCTCTAAATCTAAGCTTCAGATCTTCCAATACTCTAGAAGTACTTCATCTACTACACCACCACCTAATGAGTGACACCAAAAACTTAATCACACAAACGTCAAACAAATATCTTTCGGTTGTCTTATTTTGCAGAGACAATTTCTTTGTAGAGGCTTGTTTCCTTGAATACCATATACAAATTTGCTCTTCATGTTCTTGCAAATTACTTTAAGCAATTTCCTTTTTCTTTAGTGCAAAACTTATTCTTTAAAATACCCAATTTTACTTAAGAGAAAATATATGTTTATCTTCAAGCATATATCCTTCTTTTCTTTCAAGCTTAACAAGTCCATGTAAGAAATCATACTGGTTTATAACAATTTATAAATTAACCTATGAATTCATATGTCTAGAATCTCATGCCAATATTGAAATCTAGATCTTAGAGTTTTGCATATACTTGGATGTTATTCGCAGCGGAAAGAATGAATGAAACAAACCGAGGTTATTAGCACTTCAAGCGTCGTGCCTCTACTAGTATCCACACGCACACAAACTGGATCGGAACGGGATGCTAGTACCGTTGAGATCAAATCTCCAAACTTGACAAACTCTTTTGTCACTCTTAGGGTTTTGGTATTACACGTACGGCCAGCACACACACAACTATTCTGAAACGTTATAGTAACTATATATAATTAAGTGCATGTGCCCTAATCTCACGTGATTACATTTTATGGACCCATTAACAAATGTGTAATCTCTTCCAAAGAGATTGTTTCTCACGTAAGTATATATATATATATTTATATCACATATAAAATATATATCTATACATCAGTGCTTATGTAAAACCAAAATATATTATTAATCCAATTTGCTTAGGTGTGTGACCCTGTAGGATCATATAAAATTAGTAATAGATTCTCAATCCATAGATTATAAGCGGTTTTTAGCAAAACATTATAACCATTTAATTTTATACGATTGTCGAACCTCGACGTTACGACTTTAACAAGAGTAAGTACAAATGATTTTAGGACATTCCCAACAATCTCCCACTTGTACTAGAATCATTTATTCTTATAATCCTTTTTGTCTCTATATCTCGATCTTAGCATAAGGCAAGAACTAGTGTCATCCTTATTAAGCTAGATCATGTTTATCAAACTCTGATTTATACTGATAAAACAAACGACTGACATTCACCTCGTTTGAGCATGGCCATGCATTTATCAGTATCAAATCTTCGATAGGCTCTGAGATATTTATCTCCCATTATATAGGAGGGACAAATCCCATCTTGTTCCATCCCTGTCCCTTTCAAATTTCATAGAACACCTAATCAATGCCTTTATAATCACCAGTTACGGCTGACGTTTGACAAGGTCAAAGTGAACTAATCCACAAGTAAAGAATCATGACGAACTCATGTCTAAGGACTATACTCTATAGTCGTAATGAGAAACTCTTATGACACTCATACAACAATCTTGCAGAGTTCTCATTAACGGGTCAGTCCGATCATGTGTTCTCTAACACATATCCATGTGATTGACTTCAATACCACATATTGAATGACTCTATGAAACTTAGTCATCAATCACCTCACATACTAGTCATTCTTGGTTATTAATGTCCCATATTAATAACCTAGACTAGGGACCTCAATAATTTCTACCCTCTTTCACTTATAAGGCTTCATGATCAAGTCATGTACTTGATGACCTATAAGAATGATGTAAATTATTTTGGGACATTTATTTTAACTATCTAATAATAAAATAAATCTAAAAAAGTTTCATTAGTTTGAATACATAATCAAATGTATGTCAATATGAACATCATATCATAAACGTAAAATCTCCCACTAAAAACAAGATCATATCTTAGTATACTTAATGACCACAACTGCAGCATGACTCTCATGCTTAGGCTATGGAAGAGGCTTGGTCAATGGATCAGCAACATTTGCATCCATTGAGACTCTTCGGTGTTTTTTCTTGGAACCTTTCCAGCTCAATGCTCTTCCATTAAGACAAAAGATGAAACCAGACTGTGATCGGAAACCATCTTTGTTCGTATGAAAGCTGGCATTAGAGTAACCACTCACAACAAATTCATCACTTCTTCCATAGATCAAGAATTTATCTTTAGTATTTCTCAAATACTTGAGGATAATCTTGACTGTTGACCAGTGACTTTCACCTGGAACAGATTGGTATCGACTCGTCATGGCATACATGATATATCCTATATCCAAAGCATATGGGATTCTGCTCATCTGCTCTCGCTCACCATGTTTTGAAGGACACTGATTCTTGCTAAGAGTTATGCCATGAGATATTGGCAAGAAGCCCTTCTTGGAATCACGCATTTTGAATCTATGCAAGACCTTATCGATATAAGTATATTTACATAATTCAACACACTTAATCTATCTTTATAGATTCTTATTCCAAGAACATGTGTAGCCATTCCCATGTCTTTTACTATGAGAACTTCCTGAGTTTCTCGAACTCCTTCGAGCTGTATTTTACTCCCACTGTTCTTCTTGGAAAGAAATTCTCTTTCTAGAAAAACACCAATACAATCAACAAACACTTTGTTCTCAGTGGGGTTTTAAAAGTAAACACAGATTTTTCTAAAGTGTATCCCCAAAAGGATAATGGAAGATCTGTATGACTAATCATTGACCAAAAAATATCTAATAAAGTTTGGTTTCTCCTTTCAAATACACGCCATTCGACTGTCGTGTTCCCAGAGAAGTAGGTTGTGAAACAATTCCACATTTTCTAAGATGATCATCAAACGCTTGAATCAAATATTTCCACTTCGATCAGATCGAATAGCTTTAATTTTCTTGTCAAGTTTATTTTGTACTTTATTCTGAAATTTTTGAACTTTTCAAAAGATTAAAACTTATGTTTCTAGATAAACATAACCATGAAGTACAGATAGTTTCCTTTAACATTTATAATCATTGGTCCACATACATCAGTATGTATAATTTCAACAAGTCTTTTATCTCTTTCACTATGTCCAGTAAGAGAAGCCTTAGTCATTTTACCCTAAGTAAGATTCACATTTCTCATATGATTCATAATCAAATGAGCTCAAAAGTCCATCACCATGAAGCTTTTGATGTTCTTCTCACTTATGTGGCCCCAACGACAATGTTAAAGAAAAGTTTGATTCGTGTCATAAGACTTGAATCTTTTGGTACTTATGTTATAAGCATGCACGCTTTGGTTTAGAATATAAAGTCCATTCTCTAATAGACCTCAACTATAAAAGATATCACAATGATCAAATAAACAACACTTGTCTTTTAATCAAAAATGAAAACCTTTCAAATCCAAACAATTGAATAATATTTCTGCCTATAGCAGATACATAGTAGCAATTCTTAGTTTCCAAAACCATGCAAGAAGACAAAAAAACAAATGAAATGTTCCTAACACTAATGCAGCAACTCTTGCTTCATTTTCCACGCGAAGATCCACTTGTCCTTTCTCCAAGACTCTATTGTTCTTTAGGTCCTGCATATTTCTACAAATATGAGTGCCACAATTGGTATCCAATACCAAAGAGATAGAATCAGAAATAGTAACATTTACTTTTATAACATAAGTACCTGAAGATGACGTTTCAGAAATCTTCTTCTTTTTCAGATCTTCCAAGTATTTCTCACAGTTTCTTTTCCAATGTACGGAACCATTACAATAATGGCACTTATCAACATTAGAAGGACCAGGCTTAAACTTAGGAGAAGGATCAAGCTTGCTTGGATTCGCAGTCCAGCCTGGCTTACCCTTTCCTTTGTTCTTACCTTGTTTCTTAAACTTTTTACCCCCTTGTACCATAAGAACATTTGGGGTATCCTTCTTGATGTTGGGTTCAGCTGTTTTAAGCATCCCATGCAGCTCAGTCAAAGTCTTTGTCAAGTTGTTCATGTTGTAGTTCATAACAAACTGATCATAGCTTGACGGCAATNAGTCCAGCCTGGCTTACCCTTTCCTTTGTTCTTACCTTGTTTCTTAAACTTTTTACCCCCTTGTACCATAAGAACATTTGGGGTATCCTTCTTGATGTTGGGTTCAGCTGTTTTAAGCATCCCATGCAGCTCAGTCAAAGTCTTTGTCAAGTTGTTCATGTTGTAGTTCATAACAAACTGATCATAGCTTGACGGCAATGACTGTAGGATGAGATCAGTCGCCAACTCTTGGCTGATAGGACAATCCAGCTTAGCCAAGTTATCAATATAACCCATCATCTTAATGACATGCGGGCTAACTGAACCATCTATTGGTAGCTTACACTCAATGAGAGACTTAACCGTTTGGTATCTCTCAGTTCGAGCTTGCTCCTGAAACATACCTTTCAGGCTAGTGATCATGTCAATTGGTGAATCCACGTTCTCGTATTGCTTCTGCAAATCTGAGTTCATGGTTGCCAACATAAGACAACACACATCGACCCTATCACTGACATGCTTTTCATAAGCAATTCTTTCAGCATGTTGGACATTGGTCTTAGGTTTTTCAGGAAGAACCTTTTCTAGGACATAGTCCTTTTTCTTCTGCTTGAGAACAATTCTCAAGTTTCGATACCCTTCAAGGAAATTCGATCCATTCAATTTATCCTTCTCAAGGACAGATCGCAATGAGAACGAATAGTGGGGAGTTGTCATTTCTGGAATAAAAGAATAGGGAGTGTTAATATGATGTTCATGAATTGAGAAATCTCAACAATTAAGAAAACTCATATTATATTCAAACATTTTCCTCAAATGAATATAACAATCCAAGATCCATATTTCACTAAAATCCGAGTGAGCTTTGGCTCATCGCCCGAATTCTAACTATTTAGGTAAGCAACACTTTGCTAATTATATCCAATATAATTCTTGGTTGTTAGACGACATCTTATGTCTTATCCAACCTACGTCTCTAAGGCCAAAACCGTTTTGATAGCCTAGTCAAGTAAACCAATCTTGTTTCATATGGTAACCGTTACCATCCACCTCACTCATGTAATTGCAGACACCTTGCTTTGGCAAGTCCATCTTACAACGAAACGAGCCTTGATGGTTGATAAGATTGGGTAGACATCAAAAATACTTGAAATTAATTGAGGAACAAATTTTTAATTCAATTTTAATTTATATTTAGAATTGTATTTCTAATATAAAATAAATATAACTAATACATATCTTATATGTATTTAAATTGAATTATAAATAATTAAGTAATTCAAATAATTTTAATCTAATTAAAATTATTAAGTATATGTAATTAATTAATCTAATCATATTAGTTCTAAACAAAAAATTAATACCATTAAACCTAGTTAATCAAATTAACTAATTTAAACTGAAACTGGTTTAACCGTTCTAACTGGTCGCACATACAAACTAATTACTAAATCACTTTTATGTATTACAATAATACACAACACACGATTACCTTATTAATTAAATGTGTATTAACCAAATTCCATGTATGCGTATATACATATATCGACATATGATTTTAATTCACTTAGTTAGTCCCAAACATATTATTTAACCAATTAAATTCACACATATCGTCAAGCTGCCATAGCAAAACCGTATCCTATACATCTATTCTATTAAAATAGAGTCATTCTTTTTATCTACTGATACAAGTTGTCATTTAAATTTGGACCCATTCTAGAATGTTACAAATAATATAAGTCATATAATTGATTGAACCGTATTATTTAAATTAAACCAACACAAATAATGTAAAAAGACGACCTTAATGTAAACTACCTTCAAAATATGGCAAGTATCTATGTGTATACCAAAAACACATATTTTCTCCTACAAATATGGAATGTTCTAAAAAAATATATATCATCAAAATATGGAATATGGAAATCTACTAATTATAGATTAAATTCAACCAGTGGTTATTTATGGAATATAGTCTTGGGCTTACTTTTATTTTTTGAACAAATTATATAGTTTGGTTTTTTGGCTTATTATTAAAAAAAAAACTCTAAAAACATTGAATAAACTTTTCACCTTAAAAGATCAAAAAATCAATTATTATTTTCAGATCCAAAAGGTATTTAATATTTTTATCAAAACAAAATTATCTATTATTAATCATTTATTTAAATCATGTACTTTAAAACATGTTAATATATTTTTTTAATTTTAAATAACAATCACTTTGTTTTGATAAATTTCAATAGTAACTTTTAAATAATTTATTGTTTTATTTTTCTTAAATAATTTACTGATTAAAAAAATGTAAAACAAAACTAAAAACCAAATCTAAAAACTAAAATCCAAAACCAAAAGTTGAAAACACATGTTATATTTTTTTGCTTTGTTTATTTACAAAATAAACTATTTCAATTTTTTAAAAAAAATTTGTTGTCATCTTTTCAGTTTTGAATTAGATGTTCAATTATTTGAGATTTGTTTGTTGATAAAATTAGTTTAAATTAACTCAGCGGGTTTAAAAATTAAAAACCCAAACAAAAAACTGAAAATAAAAAGTAGAAACTTAAAAACTAAAAACCAAAATCTAAAAATAAAAACTGAAACTAAAAACTAATGAAAAATAATCATCACCACAAATTTAGGTGAAATAATTTTATATCAAAATATTCTTTAAACTAAGACAAAACCTAATTATATAAATTTTTAATCATAAAAAAATTCCGCGATTTCAAGCGCGGGTCAAAATCTAGTGTTTATTATAGCCATGAACTTTTGACGATTTCTTAAATCAGTGTTTATGAAAGTTATAGTTCGAGACTAACAAGAAGGACGAGGACGATCCTCTCATATGCACAGACTTTAATTATTTTAGCAATCATGCAACTGAAAAACACGAGCTCCCTTTCAGATCATATTTTTACATTAACGATGAAACACTTTCAACCGTATATAAAATGATGATGTTGGGATCGATTATAATCAAATTATCACCTCTTTCAGAATTGCTATTTCAATTTCAAAAAATATATCATATATATATATATATATATATATATATATATTACACTAGATTCAAATCAATATTATGCAAGTAAGCTATGATACCACTGTAAGAAATCATACCGGTTTATAACAATTTATAAATCAACCTATGAATTCATATGTCTAGAATCTCATGCCAATATTGAAATCTAGATCTTAGAGTTTCGCATATACCTGGATGTTATTCGCAGCGGAAAGAATGAATGAAACAAACCGAGGTTATTAGCACTCCAAGTGTCGTGCCTCTACTGGTATCTACACGCACACAAACTGGATCGAAACAGGATGCTAGTACCGTTGAGATCAAATCTCCAAACTTGAAAAACTCTTTTGTCACTCTTAGGGTTTTGGTATTACACGTACGGCCAGCACACACACAACTATTCTGAAACGTTATAGTAACTATATATAATTAAGTGCATGTGCCCTAATCTCACGTGATTACATTTAATTGACCAGCCCATTAACAAATGTGTAATCTCTTCCAAAGAGATTGTTTCTCACGTAAGTATATATATATATTTATATCACATTATAAAATATATATCTATACATCAGTGCTTATGTAAAACCAAAATATATTATTAATCCAATTTGCTTAGGTGTGTGACCATGTAGGATCATATAAAATTAATAATAGATTCTCAATCCATAGATTATACGCGGTTTCTAGCAAAACATTATAACCACCTAATTTTATACGATTGTCGAACCTCGACGTTACGACTTTAACAAGAGTAACTACAAATGATTTTAGGACATTCCCAACAGTCCACACACATCACAATACATGAACTCTAACAATCTATTTTCATGACACACACATGTACTACCTTTTGTAATACCTAGCGAACTAGTACATAACCTTAAATAAATTTGTATCTTCAGTTTTCCCCTTTTTCAGTTTGTGTGTGAGCTCATAAAGTCTAGATGGAAAACCACATCTTCAGTCTCCCCCTATTAATCACATCATGGTAAAAACTAATATGAAGATCGACATCTGATATATCATGGTTTTATTGTTTTTTGACCATGATATAAGTATGATTTTAGAGTCTTTTGTATATATTTCAAATCATTTTAGAGTCATTGCATGTTTAGTTATGTTTTGGAAAACATTGGAGCTTTTGGAGAAATTTAGAGAATGATGGACCATGAACTTTAAAAGATCTAGTAGGAGTCATTTTTGAGTCTATTGTCGATCAACACCACTCTTTGTCTCGGTCGACACCCTCTTTTTCAAGAGACGATCCAAATTTTATAATGTTTAAGAAAGGTCCAAAAGTTTTATTTAATTACAAAAGAACCCAATTTGTGTGTTTAGATTATATCTTAAGGTTTTAGAGATCTTGTAACTTACGCTAAGATACTGGGAGATTTGGAGCATGGAGATTTTTGCAGAGAGGAATGTGTAAACTCATATATCTTGAGGAAAATTTTGCAATCTTTTTGTTACTTTGTAATTTTAATTACACAATTTATTCAGATTTTGATTTGTATTTTTTTGAACATGTCTGAGTAATTACATGATTAAATTTATGATTCTTAAACGGTTAATGAATGAATTGTTTGACTGGATTTAATTGTCAGAGTAATCCATTAGTATTTCAGCTAAGTTGTTATAAAGTTGAGCTATGAAAAACATTAATTATCCTAAAACCACAATCATTATCTTATACAATAAAGTTGAGTTTTCTCACTTCTTAAGCCTCCACATCAGCATTAGAACATGGGGCAAAAAAAGACATGTCAGCAATTACTAATTGAAATCAAACCGGACAAAATTAATTTTTCTCATCTCGGTTTGTCACATTCTGATTTTTTTGAGTTTTTTGACAAAATGGGTTTGGGCTCTTCAAAATATAATGGCCAGTTATAGAATGATTTATATATAACCCAACTTGCAGAATTCTTTTTAAGATTTACACACATTCTCAGTCCGTTAAGTCGTCTTCTTACCTTAGGTTTCAGAGATCAAACCGACGGTCACTTTTTTGTAAAGTTTTTTTTTTTTACCTTTTTTTAAAGTTTGTTCTCATGCATCTTTATATTTCATATTAAATAATTAACACTTGCACAACTTATAACTAAACAAGGTGCATATTTTGTATCACATATATTGCAACATCTTCGGCATTTTAAAGTACACAATTTAAAGTAACAAATGATAATAATTAACACAAATTAATAGAATTATGAAGATACCATTATAGAAAATTATAAACACTTTCATAACTCATATAAGATTAGACAAACTACAGAGCTAATGAACACTTGCACAACTTCTAAAAGAATAAACAAAGAGCATGGCTTATATCACTTTGTCTAAACAAAGGTCGGAGCTTATATCACTTTGGTTTATGATTGCCACATATATAAGAATCTGTTCAAAAAAATGATTGCCACATATACAAGGTCTTAGATGGGAAATTTATAAGTAACAAACTGATAAGAATTAACACAAAATGATAAAATTAAGAAGTTACCATTACAGAAAATAATGAACACTTGCACATCCCATAAAAGATTAGACACATTTCAGAGCTTATATAACATATATTAACACATCCTATACGCTTAGAAGACAAGTTTATAAATAACAAACTGCTAAAAATTAACACAAAAAATTGGATTTAAGAAGCTATAATCTTACAAATTAAAGCTTATTGTTGCAAGGTGCCTACACGCCTCCCAACTGAATGATTAGCTCACACTGTAAATGCAGTGTAATTGCAAAAGCCAGCAGTTACGTATCTCCTACATTCTTTCACTACACAATTCTGATGCAACCTCTTGATTCTTAATTACTCAATCATTGCAATTTTCAGAAATAATGGTGAAGATGCCAGTTGAATTTAATGGCAAAGCAACCACAAGGAGATCTCGAAAAAATCTTAGTGTTTCTGAACACTCCAGCGCATCATCATCATTTGTAACCAAAAGAAGTCATAAAAAAAAATTGGTCCAAAGGAGACGTAAACTTATTCTTTATGACTTTGACAACTTACTCTTTTGTAAACAAATTTATGTACTTATTCCTACTCTTTAATCTTTGTTCCTCCAGTATCTGAACCACTGCAGCCTTGGCTACAAGAGAAATATCTACCACGTACACCATCCCCCCCTCCCCCCCCCCCTATCGGACACCTATCAGCTAAAGCTCATCTTAATAGTGAGGGAATAAATCAGTACTTCTTCCACCACAAATCAATCAAAGCACTCAACCACCTCACATGTGCCAATCTGCTTATGGAAAATACGATAAGGGTATGTATCTTTGTGGTTTAGTAATGTTGTGCAGAGGAAACCTCAAAGAAGGAAAATATTTCTTTGATATCATTAACTAGGAACACACACTATCAAAATCCGATCGCTGCTGGAATAAGATTAAGAGGTTCAAGTACTTTGGATATCCGATCAGATTTCTTTGATACACTACTGCAGCAATGCTATCAAGAAACTTATGTTCGGGACAAGAACGTTCTCTGTAAACACCGCACCTGACGGTGGACCAACGGCAGAGGATATTGAGCATATGGAAGCTATGTTTGAAGCATTAGGGTTTAAGTTCGCCTTTTGTATCTCTGATTATCTACATATGCTCACAAGACTTGATCTTAACGGTCACGAGAATGGTGGCGTTTAAGATATAAACGATCAGCCTAGGATTGTTACTATTTTGTGTATANTTTGTATCTCTGATTATCTACATATGCTCACAAGACTTGATCTTAACGGTCACGAGAATGGTGGCGTTTAAGATATAAACGATCAGCCTAGGATTGTTACTATTTTGTGTATAAGATATAAACGATCAGTCTAGGATTGTTACTATTTTAAGAGGACGAAACTATAAATTATCTTCCTTGAAACAACTTAATCACAAAAAAAACACAACTATTTACATTATTCATTCACAAACATGAACTTTACTTTATGTTTAAGTATTTACTAAATTAACTTTGTAAAGTCTATCAAATTTTTACTCTACTTTTATTTGTTTTGATTAATAACAACCACTTATGCTACTCCACTAATAATCAGAAAAGATTCTTCAACATAGTTACAACATCAAATTTCTGAACATAATCTCTTCACTAAAACCATAAAATAAATTGCAACCTTTTTATAATAATATATATGAATCCGGCGCGTAGCGCCGGCACACCACTAATACATATATATAAATAAGATTTTATAGAAAAACCAGAATCATTATCGTAAAGAGGGGGAGGTGAGCATGTAATTACGCTTGAACAAAGTGGATAGATATAGATCGACGAATGCGTTGTAAAGAAGAAAAGATATTGTCGAGCTGACATGACAACTTGAAAGAATTTGATTGGCTTGAATATTTCTGCCAACATGGAAGAAAAAATGACACAGGCTCCTAGGTGTCTATTTTCTCCTATAGAGAGAAAATTACAATTTTATTATTATAGATATAAAATGTCATTAATTAGTTAATTTTCTAAATTACTTAGTTAGAAATTAGTTTCTTTTTAGAATTGGGTAAATCGACAATTACACAATCACATCATTTTAATTATATTAGATACGATCATAGTTAAAAATTAGTTAACAGATAAAGTATAATTGTTTCCCGATACACTTACAAAAAAAAACATTTTCAAATAATCAAACGGATCCAAAATTTTAGTATCTAAAGAATCGGAACCAACCCCAATCCAAACAAAAATATTCCTGGTGCCTGAAATATATGAACATAATTATGTACCTAAATGTTTTTTTGGTTAAAATATACCTAAATATATTAGTTATATTTAGATGTATACAAAAAAATATCCAAAATAACTAAAGATATCCAAACTAACTAAAAGTAAATATCTAAAAATAGCCAAAAATATCAAAACATCAAAGATATCCTAAATACCTACCAATTTTATATCCAGTTATTTTAGCTGAACAATATTTTCTTTTTTAGATATTTGCTCGTACAGTATTTAAATTGTATAGTGTCTTATTTTATTTTTGATTGAAAAATCTATACTATTATTTGAGAAGAGATTTTTCTGATTTGTCATTTTCCATAATTTTAGATGATTTTGCTTATTTTTCATGTTTTATTAATTTTTAGCTGTGTCATTAATTATTAATTTAATAATATAATTATTTCAAACTTTACTGTTTTGTCGAGTTCTCAATAATTTAGGGAATTTGCTTATTTATTATGTTTTTATTAGTTTTTAACTGAGTTATTTTTTATTTTTTTAAATAATATAACTATTTCAATCTTTTTAATTATAATTATAATTATTCTAATTCTGATCAGTTAAGACCAATTATTATTGTCATGTGATGTAATAAGTTTTAGTTAGTAGACAGTATCATATGTAAATATTTAATACTATGTGTATGTCATATAACTATACTAGGGGTTTGTCCGCGCTTCGCGCAGAAGTTTTAATATTTTAAATTTTAAAATTGGTATATTTACTGTATCTTAAGTAGACTATGCTAATACTATTTTTAAAATGAATAAATCTCTAGATTATAGTATTTAATATGAAAATTTATAATATATATATATATCAAGTTTCAAAATATATATATAGATATATCTTAATCACCACTTTTTAATACTATAGGATGTATTAAAATATAATTATATTAGCATAACTAAATGATCATCACTATAATTCAATCTTTAGCAAAAAAAAAGAAACGGCAAGATGGCGATTGCAAAGGCGATCTAGCAGATCTCTATGGTTCGATGGGTGGATCCAGGGATTTTTGTTCAACGATGGTCGAGGGGATGTAAGGTTACTGTTTTGAGGATCGGTTTTTTCAGATCTCTAAGGTGGATTAGAAGGATACGGTTTCCGTCGGTCTATGGTCATCCCAATTGGGATTTGGTTTTTATGAGATTTGGGGAGACTCCACAGAATCATCGTGAGATACGTTATCTCCTTGTCAATTTGCAGTTTTGGAAAAGCTCAGGGATTATTATGATCAGGAAATCTTTCTCCATCGATACCATCAAGGTTTCTCTAGAGGGTATATCCACTCCTTCTCAGTGTTTCTATTATTATTCTTGGTTCGTATGGGAATTGGTTACTTATTTTTCTTTTGGTTCATGGTCTCTGGTGTTACATTTTTGGATTTCTGTCGTTCATTTTGCTCAGTTCCTGTCCATTTGATTCATTCTACGTACTTTGCTTGGAGTTGCAGGTTTTGCTATGGTATCTTTGGCTTTGTCTATTCTGTTCCAGGTCTGGAGTATGGGTATATGAGCTTTGGTATATCACAATACTGGAAGGGTTAGTTGCTGGTGTTGTTTGTATGAGGTCTTTAAAAGAATATATGCTTGTGACCTTCGGTTTTCAGGCTAGATCACACGAAAAAGGCCTTTACCGCTTGGTAATACGGATATTCCTTGGGCTCGGTACTTGTAAACATTTGGACAATAAGCTTATATTGTTAAAAGAGTTTTGGACAATGTCTATTAAGGTTATGGAGCATTATCGGATTGTCACAATAGTTTGTATATGGGGGATAATTGAGTGCATGGTGTATCATGTAGATATAGTCGAATGGGATTCATATGGATGTCAATTGCGCTATAATGAAAATTTTATACCTAAAGATAATTTTTTTATTGGGAATGAGTGTTTTATGGATAAAATTCTCTGGTTCCTATGAGAATTTGCATAAACTATTTTGGTATGAACAAGTGCGTGGGTTCTTTTATAACCTTCGCTGGTTTGTATATAAACTACTAGGTTGGTGTTCTTTTGAATGTTTTATTATGGGGTTCTTTAAATTTTTTTGGAAAAATTATTCATCATGAATATTCTAAGTTGGAATTGCAGAGGTGCTGGTAATTCGGATACAGTCCAACGAATTCGGGATTTTCGTCGTCAGTATTTCCCGGATTTTTTATTTCTCATGGAGACGAAACAGAAATTTGTTTATATGGATGCTTTAAAATCAAGTTTGGGCTATGACCAGTTACACACGGTCGAACCCGTTGGCCGGAGTGGTGGGTTATCTCTAATGTGGAAGGGGTCTTACATAGTGGAAATTTTGTATAGTGATAATAGAATTATTGATCTTAAAATCACAATGGGTTCCTTGATATTCTTTATGTCATGTGTATACGGTGATCCAGTCAGAGGAAGAAGACGACTAGTCTGGGATAAACTAATAGATATTGGCGTGAGTAGGGATGAAGCTTGGGTCTTGGTGGGTGATTTTAACGAACTAATGAATAATGACGAAAAACTAGGTGGGGCTATTAGAGATGAAACCACTTTTTTGATTTCCGGAATATGGCTGAAGCATGTAAAATTAGAGAAATGAGATCTACCGGGAATTCCCTTTCATGGGCTGCTATGCGGGACCATCACTGGGTACAATGTCGTCTTGATAGGACATTTGGTTTCGTCTTTTTCCTCAATCATCTACTGAATATATGAGCATGTGGCCCTCTGATCATCGACCTCTACGTGTAGAGTTTGCTTTTGAGCCGGAAATACTACAGAGGGGACGGTTTTATTTTGATAAACGTTTATTTGGAAAAAGAGGGGTTAATGAGGCAATTATCCGGGGATGGGATGCTGAGAACGTAGACTCAAATTTATCGGTTCTTGATCGTATTGCTCGGTGTAGGTCGAAATTGTCTAAGCTTAAAAAGGCTAATGACTGGAATTCAAAAAATAGGATTGATAGGTTGCAATGTGACTTAGATAAAGAAAGTTCCAAACAATTTCCTATTTATGGTTTGATGAGAAGGTTAAGACAAGAACTGGCTGCGGCTTATAGGGAAGAGGAGATTTTTTGGAGACAGAAAAGTAGTGAAGAATGGTTAAGGGAAGGAGATAGAAATACCACATATTTTCATAATGTGGTGAAGGGGAAAAGAATGAGAAATAAAATTTTGATGCTCAAAGATATTTTTGGTAATGAACATTATTTCGAAGGATCGAAAGGACATATTGCTACCGAATATTTTAGGGAGCTGTTTACAAGCTCCAATCCTATTGATCTGGAAACATTGTTCGATGGATTTGAAAGTAAGGTTACCTCAGAGATGAACACATTATTGATCAGGGAGGTAACCGCTGAGGAAATCAAGGATGCAGCATTTGGTATCAAAAGTAGTAGTGCACCTGGAGAAGATGGACTTATGGGTTTTTTCTATCAGAAATACTGGCACATTATAGGTCAGAAAATTTTTCAGGATGTTCAAAGTTTTTTTAAAACAGCCATTATTCCTGCTGGGTGGAACCATACACAATTATCTTTGTTGCCTAAAATTTTGAATCCTACAGAAATGAAGGATATGCATCCAATAAGTTTGTGTAGTGTTCAATATAAAATCATTTCTCGGATTCTATGCGAACGCATGAAGACGGTTTTGCCACATATAATTTCAGAAACTCAAGGGGCTTTTATAGGTGGCAGGTTAATAACGGACAATGACATTATAGCACATGAGCTGGTACATGCGCTCCGTACAAATCAAAAAATTGGTAAAGAATGTATGGCCATTAAAACTGACATGTCAAAGGCTTATGATCGGGTTGAATGGAATTTCCTAGAAGTTTTATTAGGAAAAATGGGAGTTCATAGGAAATGGGTCGTCTGGTTAATGTCATGCATCACTTCTGTCACTTTCGCGGTGTTACTCAATAGGCGTTCACATGGGTTTATCAAACCAGAAAGAGGTATTCGTCAGGGGGATCCTTTATCTCCTTTTTTATTCATTTTATGTGCCGAAGTTTTAGTGCATGTTCTAAATAGATCGGAAGCACAAGGGAAATTACATGGTATAAAACTTGCTAAGGGCAGCCCTTCTGTCCACCATTTGTTGTTTGCGGATGATAGCTTATTGCTATGTGAAGCCTCTGTGAGTGACAGTGAAGAAATTATGAAGGGTCTCAAATGTTATGGGGATGCGTCTGGGCAAATGATTAATCCTTTGAAATCTTCCATCATTTTTGGGAAAAAATAGATAATATTCATAAACAGATGATCAAAGAGGTTTTGGGTATTGAAAAAGAAGGTGGTGAAGGTTCATATCTTGGTCTCCCTGAATGCTTTCAAGGTTCAAAAAAAGCGCTCCTAAATTTTATCAAGGATAAATTAGAAGGCCGGCTACAGGGATGGTACTCTAAAACTTTGTCAATGGGTGCCAAGGAAGTTCTCATAAAATCAGTGGCCTTAGCTCTACCGATATATGCAATGTTTGGTTTTAGGTTACCAAAAGGTCTGTGTGAACGAATTACGAGAGCGATTATAGAGTTTTGGTGGAGTAGTGGGGATAAAAAAAAGAAAAATACCTTGGGTTTCTTGGGAAAAGCTTTGTAAACCAAAAGAACAGGTGGGTCTTGGGTTTCAGGATATTGGTCGTTTTAATCAGGCGTTGCTTGGGAAACAAGCTTGGCGAATATGGAATAATCCAGATTCTTTGGTCTCTCGAATCCTTAAAGGTAAATATTTTAAAAATGGCGATTTTCTAAACTGCGCAATGGGGACACGTCCGTCTTATGCTTGGAGGAGCATCATGCATGGAAGAGAATTACTTAAAAAGGGTTTATATCGACATATTGGTAATGGAACTGACTCTAATGTTTGGGCTGAGAATTGGATTATTGACACTATTCCACGACCACCAATGTATCGTGAAAATAGTCCTATAAATTTAGCACTTAAAGTTTCGGATTTGCTAAGACCAGAGTCTAACCAATGGGACATTAATCTGCTACAGCAGACTTTTATGCCTCAGGATACACGAAGGATATTACTTTTGAAACCATCATTGGTATGTGACGACTCTATCAGATGGGATTTTACACCAAATGGTGCTTATACGACGCGAAGTGGATATAAATTGTTAGAGGCTTTAGTGGAATATGATCACCCTCAAGGGCAATCGCTCACCCCCATTGAAAAGAAATTATGGCGGGACCTATGGAAAACAAAAGCTCCACCAAAAATAAAACATTTTATGTGGCGGGCGTTATCAGGTGCGTTAGCTGTTAAGCAACGTTTGACTACTCGGAGTATCCCGATAGATCCAACTTGCCCAGTTTGTGGAAATGAGGATGAAACTATTTGTCATGTTTTATTCACCTGTGTTAAAGCTCAATATGGGATCAAGCTAATGTCCAAGTACCTTTAGGAGGCTTTTCTAGGAATTCTACATTCTTAAATTTTGTCCATTTACTCAAAACTGCAAGGAGCGTTTCTTTGGATATCCATACAAAAAAAGTTTTCCCATGGTTGCTATGGGAAATATGGAAAGCTAGGAACTCATTTGTTTTTAAGAATAAGGTTTTAGAGTCTTCTTTTATTGCTAGGAGGGCATATGAAGAAGAACTAACATGGTACGATACATTCACAGGATCGAAAGATCAAGTGGATGGTATGGTCATAGATAAGGTTCGATGGAGGAAACCCCCTAATGGATCCCTAAAATGTAATGTGGGATCCTCATGGATTGACTCAAATCAGCCGAATGGTGCATCATGGATTCTTCGCGACGAAAAAGGAAGCACACTCATGCATAGTCGTCGAGCTTATTCCTACATGCGCACAAAGATCGAGGCCGACCTGTGGGCTCTCTACTGGGCAGTGGAATGTTTGCATAACCTACATTTCTCGAATGTTATTTTGGAGACCTCATCGGAGTGCTTACATGACGTTATGACAAATCCAACTGCTCACCCTAGCCTCAGCCACATCCGTCACAGCATTCTCTGGCTTTTATCAAGAATTGATTCATGGAGTTTGGATCATACTCTTCCGGAACGTAATGAAGCGGCAGCGGCCATTTGTTTCAGTGTTACTCGAGATAGGTGCCATCAGTCGTATATCGCTCGAAATGCTCCATCGTGGCTACTTCATCTTCTAGTTTTGGAGGCTAAATAAGTAGGAGAGTGGGTAAATCTTGCTTCTCTTATCTTTTGTTGTTTTGATGGTTTCTACTGACATCTCATCTTCCTGTTTTTAGTTTTTCATACTTGTTTACTTTCGAAATTTGTTTATTACTCAGTGTTATAAAAAAGAAAAAACTAAATTGATCAATTCCATGATTTGTTTAAAGTTATGTTGATTTTGGTTATTATGATTTGAAAATTAATATTAATGTGGACTATAAAGATCTCAATGATTATAAGTATATATATATATATATATATATTTATATTTTATATGAAGATATTTATATATAGGTTAGCTCTTTTATGGATTTCCAAAAACTGGTTCAAGTAATTAAAACATCGATCATGATTTGTTATTGTGAACTGAGAACTCAAAGCAAAGTCTCATGTTTTTTGGGATTATAAAAACATGTGTGACTGGATTTACGATGCTTATGCATTCAATGATTTATTTTCTAATGGGTGGGGGTGGGTATCTATTATTAGACAGTTTGTTTGGAAGCACGTAATCTTGCTTTATTCTACTGATGTCAATCTGCAATGCATGAGTTCAAAGATGCTATGGATAAGTTCCATGTTGGTGACTTTGTGTTTATTGGTTACCGACAACACAACCTCTATGAATGAACCAACAAAACAGAAACACAAACATACAAATGAGCAACCATTTTTAGTAATACAAAATGTTTATTAATCACCAATTCTGTAATTATTTCCTCTTATTCTCTTAATCACCACAGAAAATATAGTTTCAACGGATCTGCTTAAAACTTCAACCATTGCATTGTAAACCACAACATCCTTCACTTTGGTCGTACAATCTCTCCAGCATCCTCCACAAAAACTTGTTTCATGTAACCTGAGATCATTGATCTAGAACATAGAACATTACCATCTTTCATTGTTTCAAACACAATCCTTGTTTCCATGAATGAATCAAGTAGCTATTTATTACTACTTCTTAATCTCACGGTCACCATAAGCGGGAGAGCATATGATGACAATGAGATGTTTTCATCTTTCTTCCCTCTCTGCAATTAAGAATCAAAAGTCAGTAACGCAACATTTCGGTCTTGCTGCTGAAACATTCAAAATTTAACTCACCAGTTCAAAGTGAAAAGGGGGCAAGAAGCGAACTTTAAGATTCACTCAGTTACTCTACACATTCTTCCCTGTTGAGAAAGACCTGAAAGAAGTAAGAAAAAGCTGGAGAGTGATAAATTTGCAGAGGTGGGTTGGTTTCATTTTAGAGGTTAGCACAGAGAAAAAAACTTTGAATGGTCCAGTTTCCAATTAAATAGATATTTTTTTTCCTCTTTGTGCTGCCTCCAAGTATGAGCCAAGAACCAAAATTTGGTTTGACTAATCTGACTCTGGTTGTTTCTCCAATCTGGTGTCTGTGTAGATAGAAAAATGTGCCTTAAATGAGCTGCACAGATCAAAGTGACTTGTACAATAAGTTAGAGTTTTTGGTGAAGTTTGTATATGCTTAAAAGTTAAAAAAGCAGAGAAATGCATAATCACTGACTGATTGGGCTTTGGATCTTTGGCTTGTAATCCTAATGCTTGTCGTCTTGTATATAAGAAAACAGTGAATTGTTGTTTGCTAGAAAAAATTGATGCATAGTAAGTTCAACCTCTGGAACTATTCCTGCAACTATATAATGGTGGGAATATTTTGTTTCACTGAATAAAATTTTTATCTGGATACTACCTTTAACTACCTCTCTGTTATAATTTTTTTTTTAAAATTTCAATGAGCTCTATAATTTGAACAACCAAAGCTTATTTACTCGCATAAGAGAATCACTGATACAAAAATGCTTTCGGTGATATTCAAAATCATAACACAAAAGACAATGAGAAATTTAACAAATTTAAGAAATAGAGAAAACATACTTGAGGGCTCGCGGATGTCGCCATGGACATTTTCAATCGAGGGTTCGTCAGGAGATTGGGAGCCATGTTCTTGAAAAATAAATTCTAAATCGGAAAAAGAGCAAAAAATTCATTAAAAAGCTTCACCACTTCCAAAAACCGCCTAAAAACTTGCTAATGATTTTTTTCCAAACAACAATTCTGATTCGTTCTTGTAAGGTCTAGATTGATTAGAGTATACACATAAGTTAATCAATAGGAAAAAAAAGTGTTACTGTCGATGCAAATTCAATTATGTCATATAATCACAACACTTGATCACAGCGGATAAATAAATCTAGAAAGACAAGGAAAGACCAACTGTCGTATTCTAAAGACGAAAATACGATTCACAATATATAACAAATAAAACCAATCGAATAAGAACATGCAAATCACATAAGAAACTACAGATTGAGATCTTAATCATTGGCATTCACATATCTTGAAGCTAGATTGACGAAACCAGCAAATAATTTTCCTGATCAATTATCCAAGGATTAGTAATCTTAACAAAAACAAAACAGGAAAAGAAATATAAAGAGCAAAATAAAATCAGAAGTAAGCATTTAAGAATACACCTTGAAAGAGAGAGACGTATGAGCGATTTAGGGTTTGTTAGAGAGAGTTGATGATGAATCAGAGAAAGACGACGTATCAGTTTCGTCGCAAAGTTTTCTGAAACGTACATAACTTTTTACAATAATGGCATATGAGTCTTGTTTGATTTTTTAAAAAATCCCACTACAATTTCTCAGTCTAAAAACATTAAAAAATGATGACAGGTGGCTGCAAAACCGAGAAAGAGAAACCAATTTAAACCAAGCCTTGAGAGCTAAATTGTGATTGGTCTAATTTGATGGGTTATTGCTGACATGGCTTTTTTGCCCCCCTCACGAATGCTGATGTGGATGCATGAGAAGGGAGAAAACTTGATTTTATTGTATAAGATTATATTAGTGTAAGTCCGCGTTTCGTGTGAAAATTTGTTTTGCACGAAAATTTGTTTTGTTTTATGTTCTCAAACATTTTTAGTTTAAATGCTTTTATTTTTTATTTTAGTTATCTATGAAATTTTTTTAGTTAAAAAAGAAAAATTCTTATTCTTTTTCGTTGAACTCAATTGTTCTAAAAGACTCAAAATATCTTTCACCTGGATTAGCTAATTTTTTCTAATATGATTGTTACGATTATTAATGAAGTGTTGTTCTATTTTTGTTATCTTTGTACATATATTTTAATCTGTTTGCTTTAGTAATATATCTAATTTCATTATATTATTTTTGTTTGTTATCAGGTTATTTTCCATTATGTCCTTTGTTGAAATATGCGAATATATATATGGTGTATGTATTTTAGTTTCGTATCAGTATTAATTATGGCTGAGGTTTTTTTTTTGACATAAAAAAATAGAATCATATGGACTCTGCGAACCAAAATGGTAACTCTGTATCTATGGGAACAACGAAAGATGATTGTTTTCTCCCACTGCATGCTAGACTGTCTGCCCATGAGTTCAGTATCCTTAGTACATAGATAATTACCGAGCTGTGGAAACACCATTCAAGCGTCTTGATGTCTTGCAGATAACTTGCAAATGGTGGCCATTCTTCTCGTACCGAAACCATCTTCACCAACTGAGAAAAATCTGTTGCAAATGTAACATTATATTGATGCAAATTCCTCATACTCTCCATTGCCCAGATAAGTGATTCCACCTCAGAATGTAAGGGTGAGAGGCTAGTTTTAACATTTCTTGCTTCCATTAAACCAACAAAACCTGTAAGGGTACTTTACCAACCCTAGGCCATCAAACACATCCTTATCTTTTCATGAACCATCAATAAAACACCAACGCCCTGGTATAGACGGCATGACTGCTCCGACCCTGACTGTGTGTCCGTGTGATCTACTTTTATTTGGGCGTCCTCCCAGAGAGTGAATTCTGTTTCCGCCAATGTGAGTGTGTCCTTTGGATCAACGCCAAATTACTAAAAGTTTTGCTGTTTCTCCCTTTCCAAATGTACCACAATATCCATGCGAAATGATGATCATTCATCTTAGGAACGACTCGCCAAAATAAATGGTCCATATTCGTAAATAGAGACCCTGTGGGGAAGGTCACTGGATTCAAAGGGATCTTTGATAATGCACAAACCTGGCGTGCTGGTTGACATTCAAAAAATATATGATTAACCGATTCTTCGGCCGCACCACACCTGTCACAGCATATATCACCCTTTATCCCTCTTGCCTAGAGATTTTTCTTAACAGCAATACAACCAGATATCAGTTGCCAAAGAAAATGCTTTATCTTGCGAGGACATCTTACCTTCCAGCATAATGCTTTTAAGGCATCCACTGTAGGGCCCTGAATCTGAGTCGACATTCCTCTATCCGGGTACACCCCTTCAAACTGATATCCTGACTTAACTGTGTATTTTCTGTACTTACTAAAATGTCATCCATCCCTATCTACCATTTGTATCCGGCTAAGTGGAGTCCTTTCGATTACCTTCGCATCATGGGGGTCTACTAGAGCTCGAATAACCAGCATATTCCAAGTCCTCGTATCCGTATTGATGAGAGAATCCACAGTGAGTTCCGGAGAAAATTTTTGTTGATTTTTCTTTGCTGCTCTCGGGCGAGTGGTTAGGAGCCAAGGATCATTCCATACTGAGATAGATGATCCTGATCCCACCCGTTTGATAAGTCCTTTGTTAACAAGAGATCTAGCTGAGTTCATACTCCTCCAGCCATATGACAGAGAATATGATCGGATCGGTTCTAGAGGTGACGCATTCCTATAATACCGACCTTTAAAAAAACACGAGAAAACAAGGTATTTGGTTTCTCAATAAGGCGCCATAGTTGTTTGCCGAGCATTGCGGTGTTGAAATCCTCGATGTCCTTAAAACTTAAGCCTCCTTCATCCTTCTCCAGACATAATTTATCCCATGATTACCAATGCATACCTCTTGTTCCTCCCCAGGACTCCACCAAAATTGTGCTACTGCGCTCGTAAGTTTCTTTGTGGTTGCCTTTGGTAATCTATAACAAGACATCACATGATTTGGTAATGCTGTAACCACCGATTTAATGATTACTTCTTTTCCTCCTTTTGTAAAAAACCTGAATGTCCATCCATTGACCCTTTTGTTTAATCTTTCCTAGACAAATTCAAAAACTTGTATCTTAGACCCACTCAGACTCTCCGGTACGCCTAAATATGATCTCATTCCTCCTACATTCTGTATTCCTAATATATCCCTTAACTCTTGTATGTTCTCTTCTCTAATCCTATGTCCAAACTGAATTGAAGACTTCTGGAAGTTTATTAATTGACCTGAAACCACCTCATATTCCTTGAGAATGGTTAAAATTGTTTGACACTCCTCCGGTAGTGCCTTACAAAAGAAAAGACTTTCATCCGCTAAAAGAAGATGAGAAATCGTTGGACATGCTCTAGCGACCTTCATTCATGTTAATCGCTTTTGTCGTTCCGTCTTTTTTATGTTAGTAATTAAAGCCTCCATACACATAATAAATAGATAAGGGGACAACGAATCCCCTTGTCTTAATCCTCTCCGCGGAATAATGGAACCCTTAGGTTGACCATTTATCAATATCTGATATTGGAAAGACGATATACATTCCATCATAGGCTTTGTCCAATGCATGTCGAATACCATCTTGAGGAGCAAAGCTTGAATAAAATCTCATTCCACGCGATCATACGCTTTACTCATATCTATTTTTATCGCCATAAACTTCCATTTGCAAGATTTATTGGCCCGCAAGCCATGAAACATCTCCTGTGCAATTAAAATATTATCTGATATTAACCTCCCTGGAACAAAAGCCGATTGGGTTTCCGAAATTAGCTTGGGCAAACAAGTTTTCAGCCATTGACATAACACTTTTGAGATGATCTTGTATCCAACATTACAAAGGCTTATCGGCCGTAGTTCCGTCATCCTTGTGGATCTCTCCGTCTTCAGAATCATGCAAATATTAGTAAGATTTAAACGAGCATCCAATTCTCCTGAGGCCAAGAAATTATTCACCATCTCTACCAAATCTTTTTTAATAATATGTCAGAAGTGCTGTCATTCCGTCAGGCACTGGTGCCTTCTCTGGATGCATCATAAATAAAGCTTGTCTAACCTCTTCCTCTGTGGCCGTTCTCAACAACCTTTGATTCATTTGAGGTGGGATAGATAAGAGAACTTCCTCTAGAAAACTATCAAACTCCGATGGGGAAGTGGAGGTAAATAACTCTTCCAAATAATTCACTGCTACTTGTTCCACCCCAATTTCCTCAGTTATCTAATTTCCAGCGTCATCATGAAGGCCCACTATTCTATTACGCACCCGTTTTTGTTTTGTTAAAGCGTGATAAAACTTGATATTAAGATCTCTCAAAGAGTACCACATATTACGACTCTTTTGATACCAGTAATCCTCTTCGTCCTTATATGCCACCTGTAATTTTCTAGACACTTCTAAAATGTCCTCCTGTGTCATCCATCTGTACCTCCTCAAAAGGCTTTTGGAGGTCTTGAATTTTCTCTTTTCCATATGGTGGATTATTTTTCCTCCACCTTGCAATCTCATGCCGGAAATTACTGATTCTTGTAATCAAATCCTCCCTCTGGCCATTATTTTCTTCTGTCCAGCCCGCTACAATTGATTCCATAAAACTCGCCTGTCCAATCCATCTCTTAGCAAATCTAAAGTTTCCCCTCCTTTTATAGATTTTATCCTCCATGTATGCCACTCCTGGGCGATGATCCGAACCAATCATCCCAGGTATTCTACATAGGAACACGGGAATACTATATGTCATTCTTCATTTGCTAGTGCACGGTCAAGCCGACATCATATCATCACCGCTCTTTTCCCTCTCCCTCTACGTCCTTGCCATAACATTTTATTTCCTCTAGCTGAAAACTCAATTAACCCACTATTTCTAATCTTATTATTGAAAGGAAAAAAAGAAGCCAAGCTCCTTAAGGCACCCCCTTCCTTTTCATGATTTCCGGTAATCTCATTTAAATCGCCAATAATAAACCAAGGTTCAGACCTTGCTAGACCATACCGATTAATCGTTCGTAAAATTGTTCTCGGAGATCTTGTACCGGATTGCCATACACAAAAGTTAGAAAAATCCTTTCCCTCAACACCTCTGCTTCCACAGCAATCATTCGATCACTTGAGTATAAACTTTGTACTTGATACTCATTGTTATAGAAAAGAGCTAGCCCCCCCCCCCCAGCTCCTACCAACAGGGTCCACCGTAACCAAATTATCATAACCAAAATGAGCCTGAAACCCTTGCACAAAATTATAATCTTTCTTTGTTTCAGATAAAAACAGAAAATCTGGTTTATATTTATGTCATATCTCCCGTAAATAACTTATTGTTCATTTATTCCCTGTTCCTCTACAATTCCAACTTAAAACTCTCATTAAATAAAATTTGTAACCCTCATGTGAGCTATAATCATGGATTTAAAGAGGTCCAGTCATGATAAAATAATTGTATCAATCTTTTTTATAGCTATCCAGTAATACCAAGCCTGTAACCAATTATGTAGAACCAATCCCACACGTATATAATGTTAGATAAAAGAACCGATCGTTTCCCCCGGGAGTCCAAATTCCACTCAAAAACCAAAGGCCGGAGAACACCCAATTGGAAAGTATTTAGTATACGGGACTACCAATCCAGCAGCTACATACTGTGAGCCAATAAATTCATCCAACCCCAACATGTGCATACTATGAATAAGTAACACACAAACTTGTATTACAATTAATCCCGACCAAAAGAAAAAACTCAAGATCCAGCCGCCATAATCTTCATGCATATGTAGTCCAACATGGCAGGCCAACATCTTTTCCATAAAGTGCTCTTAACCATTTAACCAAGCTCTCCTCAATAACCACATGTACCGTTACTAGTTTGATGTCCGATCTCAAGACCTGGTTTAAATACCCGGCCTAGACCTTGTGCTCCAGCGTAACATAAACCCACCAACCTACACCCTTTGTACCTTGTATCTTCTTCAAGCAAACTTGCTACAAAAGAAAACCGCAAGATCAGCTCACACAACAGCCAATACCCACAAAGAACACCAAAAACATGCATCGCTGACCATAAATACATGTATGCGATCAAAAAGGTCAAAATAAGGCAGAAACTCTGATAAACTAAAACCCTTTGAACCAGTGACATCATCACCCTAAAAAAACAAACATACAACTTAAAACCAGTATCGCCTAAATCAGCGAACTGTGGTTCGTTCCTAAACTTAATCTTCAGACCCTGTATGGACATTATTTGCATATTCCAACTCAATAACCTAGAGCCTATCATCCAATACCGAATACAACGACAATAAGCAAATAGAAACCTTTTTATTCCATGCCTTGGACACCCAAGACCAACCATAACTTGAACATCGAGATAAGGAAAAACTGAACACCACATTAACGGGAAAACAAAATGCTCCAAGAGCTTATTTCTTGAAAAAATAAAAACAAACCAGAACAACCCCACAAATCTCTAAACTCCTTCCTCTGGATGTTGTACTGCATAATTAATCAACATTTTAGGGTTTTGGAAGCCCCTTAGGGAGTGAGGACCCCTTGTCTTCCACCTGTTTCGAGCCACCAATTTTCTTGATCCCCTGCTTAGAGGCGCCACGCTTGCGAGGAGAAAGAAGAGCTTGGAACTTCTTGCTTGTGTTACCTCCAGTAGTGAACAAACTTTTACGTGCACCTCCTTTCTTTTCCAGACCTCCCTTAGGACATTCCATTCCTTCTACAGCAAGCAAGGATCGGCCATTCTCCACCTCCACCCTATCCTCATCTTGACCCATTTCCTTATCCTCCTCATCTGTTAAATTTAAGTTTTATTGCATTTAATTAAATATGACTTCTTTTTAAATGCTAAAATAAAAAGCTCAGCATGAGCTAAAGGGGGATCAGGCTGAGCTTTTTATTTTAGCATTTAAAAAGAAGTCATATTTAATTAAATGCAATAAAATTTAAATTTTGTTTTCACAATACTTATAAACATATACTTTTTACCCTTAAAACCAATTTAATGTACCATTATTAACAATAAATAATATGAAAATGGATAGGACAAACTCCATCCATATTGATTTAATCTAGATCTAATCAACTTTTAATACAAAAATATTCTTAGAAAATAATTTTGAACATTAACCTCATAAAATGTCATTGATATATAATATATTAACTTCTCAGCCATTTGTTTTTATTTATTAATATTCTGGTTATAATTAAAATTAAGGGCAATTGATCAAAATAGCACTTTTGAAGTATTTGTCTCCAAAATAGTACTAGAAGGAAAAATTCAAAAAAAATGACATTCATTAATATGGGCAAAATGTCTCTAATACTCTCACTTTAAATTAATATTAATTCTAAACATTAATATCAACACTAAACCCTAACCCTAAAAATACTAACTTTACACCTTCAACCATAAACTCTAAAACATCAATTCTAAACACTAACCTTTCTAAATCCAAAACCATCAACAATGAACCCTAAACCCTAAAACAAATTCTCAATCTTTGACACTAAAAAAATTACCCTAAATCCTAAACCACAATTCTACACCCTAAAGCCTAAAGCCTAAACCCTAAACCATAGAAATAAACTCTAAACCCTAAAACCTAAGCCCTAAATTAAAGTTCTAACTTTAAACCCTAGACATTCAAATCTACACCCTAAAATATTAACGCTAAACCCTATACCTCAATTCTAAACCCTAAACCTGAATTCTAAACCCAAAATCATCACCACATAACCCTAGACCCTAAAATAAACTCAAAACCCTTAACCCTATAAAATTACCCTAAAACATAAACTCTAAATCCTAAACTTCAATTTTAAACCCTAAACCCTAAAACCTCAATTCTAAACTTTACTATCAACACTAAACCTTAAACCATAGAAGCAAAATATAAATCCTAAACCACAGTTCTACACCCTAAACCATCAACACTAAAATCCTAAAACCCAAAAAAATAAACTTTAAACCCTAAACCCTAAGAAATCAACCCTAAACTCTAAACCTCAATTCTAAACACTAAACCATCAACACTGGACCTTAAACCCTATAAATAAAGTCTAAATATTTAACACTAAAAAAATTACCCTAAACCCTAAACCTCAATTCTAAACCCTAAACCTAAAACCTAAACTCTAAACCTAACTATCAACACTAAACCCTAAACCATGAACGGAAACTCAAAACCCTAAAACCTAAACACTAAAACACAATTCCAATCCCTAAACCCTAAACCCAAACCCTAAACCCTAAAAAATTACCTTAAATCCTAAACCCTAAAACTTCAACCCTAGACTCTAACCTAAACCCTAAACTTTAAACCCTAAAAAACAACTTTAAACCTAAGCCCCTAAAACATGAACTTTAAGCCCTAGACCTTAAAACATCATCTCTAAACTCCAAACCTGAAACCTTAAAGTCTATCTTGAAGATTAATATATTATCTGGAATCCCATCCTGAACACGCTCATAGCTTTCCAAATTTTATAATACATTATCTTCAATTCGGAAACCCATCGTGAACACGCTGAAGGCTTTCCAAATTTTAGAATACATTATTCTGAAGATTAATATACTAAACTCTAAAACCTAACATCAACTCTAAACCCTAAACCTTAAACTTTAAAGCTTAAACCCTACAAAATTTAACTTAAATCGTAAACCCTAAACCTTCAATCCTAAACTATAAACCTAAACCCTAAGCTCTAAAAAAATCAACCCTAAACCCAAACCCCTAAAACATGAAATTTAAGCCATAAACTCTAAAACATCAACTCTAAATCCTAAACTCTAAACCTTAAACCTTAAAGTCTATCCTGAAGATAAATATACAACTCTAAACCTCTAAACCCTAACACATAAACTCTAAACCCTAAACGCTAATCTCTTAAACCTTAATTCATATCCTAAAGATTAATATATTATTAGGAAGTCCATCCTGAACACGCTCAAGGCTTTTCGAAATTTTATAATACACCATCCTAAAGATTAATATATTATCTGGAAGTCCATCCTGAACACGCTCAAGGCTTTCCAATTTTTATAATACATTATCCTGAAGATTAATATATTATTTGGAAGCCCATCTTGAACATTCTCAAGCCTTTCCAAATTTTATAATACATTATCTTGAAGATTTATATATTATCCGGAAGCCCATCATGAACACGCTCAAGGCTTTCCAAATCTTAAAATACATTACCGTGAAGCCTATCATGAACATTAATATATCATCTGGATTTTAATATATTAAGGGTTTTGGGGTTTAGGATTCGAATTTTGGAAAAATATAGGAATTGAGGATTAAGGGTTAAAGTTGAGGGTTTATGGTTTAGATTTAGGGTTTAAATTTTATGTTTTAGGTTGGTTTATAGTTGAAGTTTTAAGGTTTAGAATTCAGAGTTGAAGTTTCAAGGTTTAGGGTTCTATAATTGATGTTTCAGGGTTTATAATTGAATTTCAGGGTTTAGGGTGTATAGTCGAAGTTTGAAGATTTAGGGTTCTAGATATAATTTTCAGGGTTTAGAGTTCTAGAGTTGATGTTTCAGGGTTTAGAGTGGAAGTTTCAGGGTTTACGGTTCAGAGTTGAAGTTTCAGGGTGTAGGGTTTTAGAGTTGATGTTTCAGTGTTTAGAGTTTAGAGTTGAAATTTCAGTCTTAGGGTTTAGAGTTAAAGTTTCAGGGTTTAGGGTTTAAAGTTGAAGTTTGAAGATTTATGGTTCTAGATTTAATTTTTCAGAGTTTAGAGTTCTAGAATTGATGTTTCAGGGTTTAGAGTGGAAGTTTAAGGGTTTAAGGTTCAGAGTTGAAGTTTCAGGGTGTACGGTTTTAGAGTTGATGTTTTAGTGTTCAGGGTTAGGGTTTAGAGTTAAAGTTTCAGGGGTTAGTATTGATTTTTTAGGGTTTAAGGTTTAAAGTTGAGTTTCAAGATTTAAGGTTCTAGAACTGATGTTTCAGGGTTTAGAGATGAAGTTTCAGGGCTTAGGGGTTTATAGTTGGATTTTCATGGTTTAGGGTTTATAGTTGAAGTTTCAGGGTTTAGAGTTGAAGTTTCAGGTTTTGGGGTTTTAGAGTTGGATTTTCAAGGTTTAGAGTTTAGAGTTGAAGTTTCAAGATTTAGGGTTTTAGAGTTGATGTTTCAGGGTTTATAGTTGAAGTTTTAGGTTTTAAGGTTTTAGAGTTGATATTTCAGGGTTTAGAGTTGAAGTTTCAGGGTTTAGAGTTTTAGAGTAGATGTTTCAGGGGTTTAGAGGTAAAACATCAGGGTTTAGGGTTTTAGAGTTGATGTTTCAGAATATAGGGTTTAGATTTGAAGTTTCAGGGTTTAAGGTTTTAGAGTTGATGTTTCACGGTTTAGAGTTGAAGTTTCAAGTTTTAGGGTTTTAGAGTTGATGTTTTAGGGTTTAGAGTTTAGAATTAAAATTTCAAAGTTTAGGGTTTTAGAGTTGATATTTCAGGGTTTAGGGATTAGATTTGAAGTTTCAGGGATTTAGAGTTGATGTTTCTGGGGTTAGAGGTAAAACATCAGGGTTTAGGGTTTTAAAGTTGATGTTTCAGAATTTAGGGTTTAAGATTTGAAGTTTTAGGGTTTAAGATTAGAGATTTGATGTTTCAGGGTTTAGAGTTAAAGTTTCAGGTTTTAGGGTTTTAGAGTTGATGTTTCAAGGTTTAGGGTTTAGTGTTGAAGTTTCGGGGTTTAGGGTTTTAGAGTAGATGTTTCAGGGTTTAGGAATTAGAATTGAAGTTTGAGGGTTAGGGTTATTTAGAGTTGATGTTTCATGGACTTAGAGGTAAAATAATACGCTCCTAGGATGCTTCTCTGGATGGATGGGATAATCCTTGCAGAAACGAATCAAAAGACTCAAGTTTCTCAAGGCATGTGGATCGAATGGTGACACAAGAGGCTGTGGAAAGGCTCCTTGATACTCCTAGGCAATAGATCGGATATGACACACCAAATTAAAGCCCTTAGTCTCTGGATATTACACACCAGAACTCTAAATCTCGCCAAAGACAAGAGAGAAGAGAAAATAGGGTTTTTGATAAAAAGATGCTTTGTTAGCTGAAACAAACTCACTGGCGGGTTGTGATCTCATTCTACTATGTTGTGTCTGAACCAAGTTTGATTGACACAGCTTTGCCCCCAATGGTTTATTCTTTTCTTCTTTCCACATATCTCTTTCATCCCTTCTTTGCTGTGGCAATTTCAGCTTTTGATCAGCAAGTTTATCTCTTTGATTGCATCTGCCTTCTTGCTCACGTCTCTGTTTCCTCTTATTAAACTCTCCATTTTGATCTCCTGCCATGGTACCTGAAACAAGAAACAACTCACAGCAGTAACAAGTTCAAAAGAAAACAAGCAAACATAAATAAACAAAACACAGATTTATTGCAGGTTTTTATTTTTAACTGCAGAACAGTTTTGATCAAACCTAAACAAATCAAAAACTAAGTAGAACAAATAGATCACGAAATTTAGCTTCAGTTTCAGTCTGAGATTTATTAAAATCAGAATAGAACAGATTCAAATCAACAGAAACAAAACGGTTTCTCTTAACCCTAATCAGTTTCAGATTAACAAGATAAATCAATAACTTTCT
>CAKOAT010142932.1:426021-460965 GCA_932364175.1 Eruca vesicaria subsp. sativa | reverse complement strand
TTGATGTAGAGATAGCATGAATGGCGATTAATGTGTCTTGAACAATCAAGCCTTGTCCAAGACCTTCTTCTTGTTTCCATGATGTTCTCAGTGTCTTAGTCACCTCCTCATGGAGCTTCTTAGTTCTGGCACGAGTCATAGGACCTTCTGGAATGGCTAACTCCTCTCCTTTGGCAATCTGGTCCATGATCACATCATAAAACATCAGGGTTTAGGGATTTATAGTTGATGTTTCAGGATTTAGAGTTTAGATTTGAAGTTTCAGGGTTTAAGGTTTTAGGGTTGATGTTTTAGGGTTTAGAGTTGAAGTTTCAGGTTTTAGGGTTTTAGAGTTCGTGTCTCAGGGTTTAGGGTTTAGAGTTGAAGTTTCAAGGTTTAGGGTTTTAGGGTTAAAATTTTAGGGTTTAGGGATTAGAGTTGAAGTTTCAGGGTTATGGTTTAGAGTTGAAGTTTCTTTGATTATGGTTTAGAATTGATGTTTTAAAGTTTATGATTTAAGGTTCTAGAATTTATGTTTCAGGGTTTAGAGTGGAAGTTTTAGGGTTTAAGGTTTATAGTTGATTTTCATGGTTTAGGATTTTAGAGTAAATTACAAAGGCGTGGCATAAGGATAAATCATCCATAAATCCATTATTTTTTATTTAGTCAAAGAAAGAGCATAAGGGTAAATCATCCCTTTAATAAAACATATTTTGTGACTTTTGATCTTGAGTGCTAATTTGGGGACAAAAGCTTGGATTAGTACTATTTTGGGCTTTATTTCTAAAATTAATAACTTATATATAGTGTTAAGCGTTTTATTAGCTATTAATCTTTGTATAGCAATAATGGTCGATGATAGTTGGGTTTTTTTAACTCCCTTAACTTTTAGCTTTCCTTTGCTGATTAGACTGGGACGTTGACTTTTAAAAACGAGAGAAAACAAAGCGGTGGAAATAAACACGTTTTTAACCATTTTTTACCCTAAATCTTATCCTTATCTTAGGGTTTGTTCTTAACCTCAAGTTCAAATTTTGGCTTTGTGACTAATCTAAGAGTGAAATCAGAAGATAATGGGTGAAAGAAAGAGTAAGAAGAAAGTAATGGCTTCAGAGTTAGAAAAACCTTTACTGGAGATGTCATTAGTGCAGAACGAAGAACCCTTCGACCTTCCAGACCTCCCAGAATACCGTTCCAATGCTCGAAAGGAATGGAGTTTGGTAGGTCATCTTCTGAACCCTCAATTTCAGAAAAATGAAGATCTTATTCGAGAGATGCCAAGGAAGTGGCAGCTATATGATAGAGTTCAAGGTATAGCGCTATCAGGAGACCGTTTTCAGTTTATCTTTAAACATGAACATGACCTCGTTGATGTGCTGGATAAGGAGCTCATACTTATGAGATGTGGTCGATAGTGGTGGAGAGATGGGTGGAGAAAGCTCCGCCAGATTACCTTCAATTTTTGGATCTGTGGGTTCAGATGAGAAACATACCTATCAATCACTACACTTCGAAGGCTATCATGGTGTTGGGAGAGTTTGCAGGTCAGTTCATTGTCATGGCTTTCGACCCAGAGAAGCCACAAATTAAAGACTACATCAGAGTAAAGGTGAGGTTTGATGTATCAAAGTCTCTGTGAAGAGTTAAGGTGGTCTACTTAGCTGAGGGTGGTGGATCTGTTAAAATTATGTATAACTATGAACGCATTCAAAAAAGATGTTACACTTGTCAACATCTTACGAATGATCAGACACAGTGTCCGATGGAGAGGCTGAAGAAACAACTTTAAGCAGCAAAGAAGAGGCCCCTGACGACCTCTGTCTCGGCGTTAGCTGAACTGATTATCAAAGAATCTGATCCTTTCTTTGGGGTCCTCAAGGAGATCCAATTTGGTCTTAACCCAATGACAGGTCGTCCACAATTTTTGAATGAGATCCTAGATGGTATGCGGCAGTATCTGATGGTGGCAGAAGAAGCTGAGAGAATCGCCCATCAGGAAAGAGTAAAATGATCCGTTCAGGAAAAAAAACCTTTCTAAGGCTGTAACCTCTCCCTTTGATAACGACTCAGCTAGATAAAAGAAAAGAGGTTGTGTTTGACTTTGAAGAGAAGGAGAAATTGAGGAAGACTTTGGTGGCTGAAACTCGCCCCAATCTCATGGAAGGAGGAATCAGAGCTTGAATGGCAATGACTCTAGACACCAGAACATCATCAGTGTAGTCAGGGATGTTTGCTTCCCCAGGGTTCGACTTCCTTGGTAGTTTGACTCAGTTTGATTCTACGGATTTTAATGTTGGTGTCAGAGACAATATCAAGAACGCGGCCTGGTACTTACAATAGGAGAGCAAGAAAGAGTCAGGAGGAAGAAGGGGGACAAGAGGGCGTGAAGAAGAATGGAGAACAAGTGGTTGGATCGGAGAAGAGAAAAGCATCAACTGATGTGGATACATCCCAAAACTCTGCAAGGTTTAAGAAACCATTGTAGTCCCAAATGAGGGACCGTCCAATCGTTAAATGACAAAGATCATTTGGAATTTCCAAGGCTTGAGCCGTGTCGAAGATTTGGTGATTCCTCGTTTATGGGAGATGAGGCGTGACATCTTCTCAGAACATCATCAGTGTAGTAAGGGATGTTTGCTTCCCCAGGGTTCGACTTCCTTGGTAGTTCGACTCATTTTGATTCTACGGATTTTAATGTTGGTGTCTTTGACACTGGCTCATCCGGAACCAAACTAAGAAAGACAATATAAAGAACGCGGCCTGGTACTTACAATAGGAGAGCAAGAAAGAGTCAGGAGGAAGAAGGGGGACAAGAGGGCGTGAAGAAGAATGGAGAACAAGTGGTTGGATCGGAGAAGAGAAAAGCATCAACTGATGTGGATACATCCCAAAACTCTGCAAGGTTTAAGAAACCATTGTAGTCTCAAATGAGGGACCGTCCAATCGTTAAATGACAAAGATCATTTGGAATTTCCAAGGCTTGGGCCGTGTCGAAGATTTGGTGATTCCTCGTTTATGGGAGATGAGGCGTGACATCTTCTCTGATATATTGTTTTTAATGGAAACTAAAATTAGTAGAAATAGTTTGGTGGATTTGCAAGTTTGGCTTGGGTATGATAGGCTTTTGACGGTGGCTCGTGATGGCTTAAGTGGTGGGTTGGCCCTGATGTGGAAACATTCTGTAATATTGATGTCAGGTTTATTGACATAAGGTTTATTGATAAAAACTTGATTGACTTCGGTGAACACTTTGGTTCTAGTAAATATTTTGTTTCATGCGTGTATAGTGAACCAATCCAGAAAAACATAGCTAAATTATGGTAAAGGATTACAAGGATTGGGGTGCAAAGATTAGCTCCTTGGTGTCTTCTTGGAGATTGGAATGAGATCCGACACAATGGAGAGAAAGTAGGAGGCCCTAGAAGGTGTAAACTGCTTCCCAAGATTCCAATAACATGACTGCAGTGTTGGGCCTTAGAGAACTTCAATCACAAGGAAACAGCTTTACTTGGGGAGGTCGAAGGGGCACTCACTCGATCCGAAGCAAGTTAGATAGATATTTTGGGAATAAGGATTGCTTTAGCCTCTTTCCGTCCTCAAACCAAACCTTCCTCGATATGAGAGGGTCTGACCACAGACCAGTGCTCCTCAAACTGATTTTATCGACTGAAACGTTCAGAGGCAGTTTTATAACAGTTTTCTTCACAAACCTCTGATGAAAAAAACCATCTGTAAAGCTTGGCTAACCAGTCATCCCATTTTTGGAGCTTTGGAACTCTAATCGACTCTCTAGATGTCACAAAGCTTTTAGTAGATAAAAAAGGACGAGACTTTGAATTCCAGAGACAAAATTCATCAGATTCAGGTCAGTCTAGAGCAAGAACAGTCATCTGCAAACCCGAGAACTATCAGAGTGTATTACCTAAAGAAGGAACTGATAAAGGAGTATGAAGAGGAGGAAAAGTATTAGACTCAGAAAAGCAAAGATAAATGTGCAGTGAATGGGGATAGAGACACAAAAAAATTTCATTCCTCGGTTAAAGAAAGAAGAACTAAGAATACAAATGGTAACTTGAAGAGAATGGAACCCCCCCCCCCCCATTTTTGGAAGCGGTTAAGGGAGAAATGGTGACCAAGTATTTCACAAAACTCTTTACTTCGTCTTCTCCCAATAATTTACAAGAATTCTTTCGCGACTTCAATCCCTCTAGGTCGGCTACAATGAATGAGCAATTGATACGTGAAGTATGAAAGAAAGAGGTGAAAGAAGCAGTCTTCTCGTTTAAGGAAGCAAGTGCACCTGGTGCGGATAGCATGACATGCATTTTTTCTAAAAATATTGGAAAATCATTGGAGACCAAGTGACGGAAGAAGTGCAGAGATTCTTCGTTACAGGATCCTTCTCCATTGATTGGAACTACACCTTGATGTGCTTAATTCCAAAGACCCCTGATACAGTGATCATGACGGATTTACGGCCCATCAGGTTATGCTCTGTCTTGTATAAGATAGTTTCCAAGATATTGGTATGAAGATTAAAGCCAATCCTTTCAGATTTAGTCTCTCATACTCAATCTGGTATTTTTGAGGAAAGATTGATCACAGATAACATCCTGGCTGCCCATGAGCTTATACACAACCTCAGAACGAATGAGAATTTATGAAAGGAGTATATGGCTATCAAGACGGATATATGAAAGGCTTATGACCGCATTGAGTGAAGATATCTAAAAAACCTTATGTCTGCGATGGGGTTTCATGAACGATGGATAGAATAGGTGATGTTTTGTGTAAGTTCAGTAACTTTTTTCGCCTTTGTAAACGATCAGCCTTTTAGTAAAATTAATCCTTAGAGACGCCTGAGCCTAGGTGATCCTCTCTCTCCATTCCTTTATGTCCTATGCACTGAAGGGTTGATACATATTTTATCGAGGGCTGAGCACAACCAAGAGATCCAGGGAATGAGATTCTCAGACAACGACCCAATGATTTACCATCTCCTCTTTGCATATCATAGCTTAATGGTTTTCAAATCATCTGAGGAGCAAGCTAGAACTCTTATGGACCTCATGGACGCTTATGGGAAAGCATCAGGCCAAATCATTAATCTAGAAAAGTCAGTCATCACTTTTGGATCCAAAGTAAATATTGGGATGAAGAGAAAGATTCAAGAGATAAGTGGTATCTTTAAGGAAGGAAGAACAGGGAACTATCTGGGTTTATCTGAGTGTTTCAGTGGATCGAAGACAAAGATGCTAGCATACATCTATGATAAGCTGAAGAATAGACTCTCACATTGGTTTCTGCGGCATCTATCATATGGGAGAAAATAAGTCTTACTCAAGGCAGTGGAAATGGCAATGCCAGTCTACACCATGTCTTGCTTCAAGTTGACAAAAAAACATCATTTGAAAACTTGACGAAAGCGATGGCAAACTTCTGTTGAAACTCGGTGGGACACAAGAAAAATATTCACTGGTTGAGGTAGAATAATCTTTTTTGGCAAAAAGCTTGAAGGGTTGGCCTTTAAATATATTCAAGCCTTTAACCAGTCCCTTCTAGCAAAGCAAACATGGTGTTTAATTGATCAACCTGAGTCCCTTTTTGCGCAAGTTTTCAAAAGCAGATATTTTGATGGATGTGACTTCTTGACGGCCAGGATTGAGCTTAGACCTTCTTATGCTTGGAGGAGTATCCAATTTAGGAATGAGCTTTTGGTTAAAGGTTTGAGGAAACAAATTGGAGATGGGAATTTCTTACATGTGTGAGGTAATGCATAGATCTCTAATGGTCTACGCATGAAAGAGCCGTTGATGAAAAAATGGTTTTATTGACATAGATCTCAAAGTTAGTGTTTTCTAGTTGAGGGAAGAATAGCTTGCGATAGAGAGATGCTACTATATTTGTTTTACCCAGACGATGTATATAAAATCCTGAAAATGAAGATACCTGTGGCACAACCTGATTACTGTACCTGGCTCCATAACAAAGTGGAGCTTACACGGCCAAGCGGGATACTGGATGATTATGAACACTCACCTAACTGATATTTCAACTGAAGCACAAATGTTACCGTCTTTAGAGTGTTTAAAGGATGCAGTTTGGAATGTCAAAACACAGCCAAAAATCAAATCTTTCATGTGGCGTTCTCTCAGTAACACTATTCATGCAACATAATTGTTGATCAAGAGAGGAATAAAGCTTGGAAATACTTACCAGACATGTGGAGAAGTAGAGGAATCTATCAACCACATTATATTCATTTGTGCCATCGCTAGACAAGTTTGGGCTTTGTCTAACATTCCGCTCCCAGAAAAAAGATTCAGTCAGACGTCTCATTACCCAAACTTCCACTATTTTGTGTCTCTAAAACCCAATCGGAACATTTTGAATGATAGTTCAAAACTGATTCCCTGGATTGTGTGGTTTCTCTGGAAAAAATAGGAATGGGGTGTGTTTTGAGGGTAATTGCTATCTATTCATAGAGATCATATCTAAAGCAAGAGAGGAAGCATATGTATGGTTCTTAACCCAGGAAGTAGTAGCAGACCAAGAAAACCAGGATGATGATCTAAAGGGGAAAGAGGAAAGTTGTTGGCAACCGCCACCTTTGCCATGGCTCAAATGTATCATTGGAATATCTTGGTCTTCTCCATTGCAACTCGGTGGAGGATCTTGGGTTTTAAGGAACTCAAAGGGTGAATTTCTACTGCATAGTCAAAGGGCTTTCTCGGTGTGCTCATCCCAACAAGATGTGGCCTTTACAGTGGTTCATTGGGCGGTTTTAAGCATGCGACAACACAAAATGAATAAGGTGATCTATGAAATAAATGATTTGTGCGTGGTCGAGGTGATTACAAGACTGAGAAGATGGCCCTCCTTCAAACCCCAAGGACTGCAGTTGTTGGAAGCCTTACAAAGATTACAATGGTGGAGATTTCAAAAAAAAAGGGAAAAAGTAACCAATGGAGGGGTTGATCTCATTGCTAGAAGTGTAACCAAAGATTTGTTCATTTCTTCATATGTGGCAGTTGAGAGTCCTTCGTGGCTCAAATACATTTTTGACAGTGAGAGAACCCTTCCATCTACAAGGCTACTATAATCTGGAGAAACTTTGTTTGATGGCTTAGGTTTTCGCTTACGTGTGGTGTTAGTAGGGTCTGGTTGTAATTCACTTACTAAGGTGATCTATTGAGACAACTAGTTGTATTAACCCCGCTCAAGCGCGGGGTCGTAAACATAGTTGTTGCTCTTTATTTTTGGTAAAACGTAGTTGTTGGTCTTTATAAATCTTTGCAGGTGGTGTAGTCTTTATATAATTGTTTTTTTTTGTAGTCTATTTCAATGAGTGTGTACTGCTGTAGTTTGTTGGGGGGTTTCTGTAGGTAAGAGAATTGTAGGACTTGTCTATGGTGATGGAGTACATCTTCTGCAATTTAATGTCAAAAATGATTTCATAGTTTTGTAGTTCTTTGTGTCTTCGCAACCTATTTGTATTAATCCTCATCTTGTCATTTCATTATACCATTCTTTGGCTTCACAGAGAAACCCTCTAGCATAGCAGACAGCTTGAATCCTTTTAAAACTTCTGATTCAAGATTATGTGACTGGTACAAGAATTACGAACCAATACGATGAAAAAGTTGATTCTTATTCGAGGTAGCTGGAGTACAGTCGACGACTCCATATGCTAGTTCAATGTGCTTTATCTGAAATGGTGTCTGACTCTTGTAACATTGTAGAGAACAGACCAGAGGGTAGATAATAAAAAGATTCAATAGCTTGAAAAGCTTGACGGATGCTCGTGTATTTGAAAAAAGGAGATGAAATTTTATCAAAATATTGTTTGATAAATTCAGAAAACACACATGATCTTAATTTGAAAGCAAGTAGGACTTTTACATGATCCATAAGGTATAAACTATGAGATATAGAGCTTATAAGTTGTTCTATATTATGGGATGCACTTCGAAGCCAAAGTTATTATCATCATCATATTATTAAAGAAATAAAGCAATCAACAAAACTAAAATACGTTATTAAAAAAAAAAAACAGAAATTTTTTTTTAATGAAAGTCATACAAAACAGTTAAATCCATCAGGACAATCCGTCCATTTCCCGTTAAAAACTCATGTCTGCATCACTACTCCTTGTAAATTTTGTTCAAAACAAAACGAAAAAGAGATTTCGTTGCATCGTATGGAGATTTGTAAATGTCTCATCTGTGGGAAGAACCTCTCACCTCTCAAAGACCATAACTAATCGAAAAAGAGGAACCGTCCGTACTTAATGACGAATCTGGTGAGACAGAGGAAAGAGATGGCGACAAAGCTGCTGAGAGACAGTCGCTGCTAAAAGACAGTTGTACGACGGAGTCGTAAGGTCTTGAATGGTAACCGTACCAGTCTGCGCAAGTGAGAAAGAAGTGAGAGATCGTCGGAACTTAAGATATAACGGAAATGGGCTTTGTTTATTTTTGGTAAAACGTAGTTGTTGGTCTTTATAAATCTTTGCAGGTGGTGTAGTCTTTATATAATTGTTTTTTTTGTAGTCTATTTCAATGAGTGTGTACTGCTGTAGTTTGTTGGGGGTTTTCTGTAGGTAAGAGAATTGTAGGACTCGTCTATGGTGATGGAGTACATCTTCTGCAATTTAATGTCAAAAATGATTTCATAGTTTTGTAGTTCTTTGTGTTTTCGCAACCTATTTGTATTAATCCTCATCTTGTCATTTCATTATACCATTCTTTGGCTTCACAGAGAAACCCTCTAGCATAGCAGACAGCTTGAATCCTTTTAAAACTTCTGATTCAAGATTATGTGACTGGTCCAAGAATTACGAACCAATACGATGAAAAAGTTGATTCTTATTCGAGGTAGCTGGAGGACAGTCGACGACTCCATGTGCTAGTTCAATGTGCTTTATCTGAAATGGTGTCCGACTCTTGTAACATTGTAGAGAACAAACCAGAGGGTAGATAATAAAAAGATTCAATAGCTTGAAAAGCTTGACGGATGCTCGTGTATTTGAAAAAAAAGAGATGAAATTTTATCAAAATATTGTTTGATAAAATCAGAAAACACACATGATCTTAATTTGAAAGCAAGTACGACTTTTACATGATCCATAAGGTATAAACTATGAGATATAGAGCTTATAAGTTGTTCTATATTATGGGATGCACTTCGAAGCCAAAGTTATTATCATCATCATATTATTAAAGAAATTAAGCAATCAACAAAACTAAAATACGTTACTAAAAAAAAAAACAGAAACTTTTTTTAATGAAAGTCATACAAAACAGTTAAATCCATCAGGACAATTCGTCCATTTCCCGTTAAAAAAAACTCATGTCTACATCACTACTCCTTGTAAATTTTGTTCAAAACAAAACGAAAAAGAGATTTTGTTGCATCGTATGGAGATTTGTAAATGTCTCATCTGTGGGAAGAACCTCTCACCTCTCAAAGACCATAACTAATCGAAGAAGAGGAACCGTCCGTACTTAATGACGAATCTGGTGAGACAGAGGAAAGAGATGGCGACAAAGCTGCTGATAGACAGTCGCTGCTAAAAGATAGTTGTACGACGGAGTCGTAAGGTCTTGAATGGTAACCGTACCAGTCTGCGCAAGTGAGAAAGAAGTGAGAGTTCGCATGCAAGCAATGAATTTCGAACTCATACACTCGCAAAACAAACTTCTCATCATCGGCTAAGACTATTAGGTTAAGTCATCTTTCGCTGTTAACGGTCTGTGTAACAAAATTTTATACTATTTTCTCTTTTAAAAAACATACGTGGCGAGATTCACTCACCTGCTGCTGCTGCTGTGGAGGAGTTTTGAAAATCTACTATTATATATAAGATATGTTGTATGTTCTGAACTTTTAGTTTCCTTAATGATAATTTGCAGATGACAAAAACAAAAGCAATAATGGTTGATGATTATATGACTACTTAAAAGATATCGTAACTACTTACAAAATAGGGTAATGAGAAAAAGTTAAAAAACAATATTAATATCACTCCACTTATGACTTTTAACACGTGGGTTTTCATATAACCTAATATTGAGACTTTAGCTTCAAAATCTAAAAGATAAGTAAATGTTGGGATTCACTTGTAACTTTAGACTACGCATAGTTAATACCCAAAATATATCATTCATGTTAGGTTAAGTCCATTTCTTAAATACGTAAACTGCTAGCTAGATAGAAAATATCAGTAGGCCCAAAATTCGTTATGGACGAATTCTAAATAAGTAGGCTAATTTGATAAGTGTGCTCATTATTGAATTTGTAGATTTTCTGCGCCGAAGATAAATGTCTCTGAATAATTGGCCTATGCACTCTCACAATTACTCTTTCTATATAAGTGGTGGAGAGGTAGACGTAGTGGAAAAATATTTATCTGAACGAATCTAGAATTCTATAATTGTAATAAAAAATCTAAATTATTAAAAGTAGAGTACAGATAGAAAATACCCCTTAATTTTCTTTAAAAAATATAGTTTCATGTCAATGACCTTAATCTATATATATGATTGGTTAATTAAAATAAAACTAAAGCCTAATCCATATATATTGTGATGAAAATAAATTGAACATAATAATTAAATTGTGACCCGTTTTAATCATAAGTTAATAATCTAAATTATTAAATTCAAATTAAATATTTTCTCATTTTTATTTTATTTTTTGAATATGGTTTCATTATTATTTTTGTTTCTCTAAATAACATTATTTTTTTTTTAAATTCTCAAAAACAAAATTGAAATTTATATAGAAAATATCTTACATTTTAGTGTTTGCTTAACCAAATAAACTAAATCAAAATACAATAAAAGAAAAACACAATCTCATAGCTTATAAGTGAAGACTAATCACATTAAAAAAGATACATCAATGTTAATCCTAAATAACATATGCATCTATAATATAAAAACATATATAATTAAATTTATCGCTTTTACAAAAACTAAAAATATAGTATGATTATGAAGAACAAACAATCGAGCGGACGCGCAGGTCAAAAGCTAGTTAGAACTTAATTTGTGTGTCCGTCTGAATATATTTTCTAAAAAATATGATACTATTTCATTAATTAATTATATTTTGTATGTGCTATCATATAACATTAAGTTTTGTATAGGATCAGAACCAAAACCAATCCAAACAAAAATATTTCTGGTGCCTGAAATATATGAACATTATATACCTAAATGTTTTTCGGGTTAAAATATACCTAAATATATTAGTTATTTTAGATGTAATACAAAAACAAATCCTAAATAAATATCTAAAAATAGCCGAAAATATCAAAACATCAAAGATATCCTAAATACCTACCAATTTTATATCCAACTATTTAAGCTGAACCAATTTTGTTTTTTTTTATTTAGATATTTGCACATACAGTATTCAAATTTATATGGTGTCTTATTTTATTTTTGATTTACAGATCTATCATATTATTTGAAAAGTGATTTTGCTGATTTTTCATTTTCCATAATTTTAAGTGATTTTCCTTATTTTCATGTTTTTATTAGCTTTTAGATGAGTAATAAATTTATTAATTTAAATAATCTAATTATTTTAAATTCAAAAAATATAACTATTTCAAACTTGAGAAAATTTCATAAAAAAATATATCCTACCTTAAATTAGCTAAGAATTTTAATACCCAATTTGTTTTAGCTACCCAATTTAATACCCTAACTAATATTTTGTCCATTGTAATATACAATTTTTTTAAAACAATGCCTATTTTAAATCCAAAAATTTTTTATTTTAATAAAATTACTAATAATTTCCAAACGGATTTTTAAAAAAAAATCCTTAAAATCTAACAAAACATATTAAAAATTCATCACTTATTTCATAGTTAGGAAAGAAGTTAAACAAATTAGGGAGAGAACTGTAAATATGAAAATTTTAAGATTACAAAGTTTATTTACTTTTATTTCTAAAACAAAAAAAAAAAGAAGAATTTACTGAGATTTTTTGTAATTTTTAGAGATTATTTAAAATTTTATTTATAAACTAGTTATTATTTTTAATTAAAATAAATATAGTCTGTGTATTAAAATAGGCATTGTTTTAAAAGTTTATATATTAAAATGAGAAAAATAGTTTGTTGAGGTTAAAGAAAAAAAAAAGAGAAATAAAATTTTAATATTAAAAGATATTTTTGGAAATGTACATTATTCTGAAGGGTCTAAATGACATATTGCTACTGAATATTTCAGATAGTTATTTACAAGCTCAAATCCAAGCGATTTGGAAACTTTGTTTGAGGGTTTTGAGAGTAGAGTTACCTCAGAGATGAACACAATTTTAACAAGAGAGGTCTCTCCTGACGAAATCAAGAAAGTAGCCTTTGGTAATAAAAGTAATAGTACCCCTGGAGAAGATAGGCTTATGGGTTTTTTTTTTACCAAAAATACTTGCACATTTTAGGGCAGAAAATTACTGATGATGTCTAAGGTTTTTTTAAAACAGCCATCTTTCCTGCTGGTTGGAACCATACACAGTTATTTTTGTTACCAAAAATTTTACATCCTACAGAGATGAAGGATATGCGTCCCATTAATCTTTGCAGTGTACAATACAAAATCATTTCTCGTATTATATGTGATTGTATGAAAGTGGTTTTGCCTAATATAATATCAGAGACTCAAGGGGCTTTTGTTGGAGGCAGACTAATTGCAGACAATAGTATTATAGCGCATGAACTTGTACATGGGTTGCGAACGAATGATAAAATCAGTAAAGAAAGTATGGCTATCAAGACAGATATGTCAAAAGCTTATGATCGGGTATAATGGAACTTCCTTGAAGTCTTATTAGAAAAAATGGGATTTGATCGCAAATGGGTCGTATGGATAATGTCATGCATTACTACTGTTACTTTTTTGGTGTTACTTAATGGATGTTCCCATGGGTTCATTAAACCAGAAAGAGGAATACGTCTGGGAGATCAATTATCCCCTTTTCTTTTTATTTTATGTGCTGGAGCCTTAGTTCATGTCTTAAACAGATCTGAAGCACAAGGAAAATTACATGGTATAAAATTAGCCACGAGCAGCCCTTCTGTTCATCATTTGCTATTTGCTGATGATAGCTTGTTGTTGTGTGAAGCCTCGGTCAAGGATAGTGAAGAAATTCTGAAAGGTCTGAACTTTATGGGGATGCGTCTGGGAAAATGATTAACTCTTTGAAGTCCTCCATCATTTTTGGAAAAAAAATAGCCGATGAAACCAAACATGCTATAAAAGGAGTTTTAGGTATAGAAAAGGAAGGTGGTGAAGGTTCATACCTTGGCCTCCCTGAGTTTTTTCAAGGTTCAAAAAAAGATCTCTTAAATTTTATCAAAGAAAAATTAGAAGGAAGGTTACAGGGGTGGTATTCTAAAACTTTGTCGATGGGGGCCAAGGAAGTCTTAATAAAATCGGTTGCTTTACCTCTCCCAATATATGCAATGTCAGTTTTTCGATTACCAAAAGGTCTTTGTGAACAAATAACAAGTGCAATTATGGTGGAGTAGTGGAGATAAAAAGAGAAAGATCCCATGGTTGTCTTTGAAAAATTTGTGTAAACCCAAAGAACAAGGGGGTCTTGGGTTTCATGACATTGGTGGTTTCAATCAGGCTTTGCTCAGAAAACAGGCTTGGCGTATTTGGAACAAGCCTGATTCTTTGGTTTCCCAAATCCTAAATGGCAAATACTTTAAAGATGGTAATTTTCTTGGATGTGGAATGGGGACACGTCTGTCGTTTGCATGGAGGAGTATCATGCACGGTCGAGAATTACTCAAAAGGGCTTGTATCGACATATTTGCAATGGGGCTGACACTAACATTTGGGTTGAAAACTGGATTATTGACAACATTCCTTGGCCTCCAATGTCAGTGAGAATAGTTCAATAAATTTAGCGCTTAAGGTCTCAGACTTACTCATGCAGGGGTCGAAACAATGGGATAGTAATTTGTTACATCAAACATTTACGCAACAAGATGTTCAAAGGATATTACTTTTGAAACCATCAATAGAACTTGAAGATTCGATCATACGGGGTTTCACACTAAATGGATCATATTCGACTCGTAGTGGGTATAAGTTGTTAGAGGCTTTGGCGGATTTTGATCACCCTCAAGGACATTCTCTCACTCCTATTGAAAAACAATTATGGAGAGACTTGTGGAAGACCAAAGCTCCACCACTCTATCAGGTGCATTAGTTGTTAAGCAATGGTTGACTACTCAGGGTATTCCAATAGATCCAACATGCTCCTTTTGTGGTAATGGGGTTGAGAGTATCTGTCATGTTCTTTTTACATGTGTTAAAGCACGTGCCGTATGGGAGCAATCTAACATCCCCTTACCCTTAGGAGGTTTCTCTCGTAATTCCACCTTTTAAAACTTTGTGCACCTGATCAAGACTGTTAAGAGCTCATCTACGGACATACATACAAGAAAAGTTTTTCCATGGTTGTTATAGGAAATTTGGAAAACTGTTTATGTTAAACTTGACAATGGGTAACATTGATCTATGTTAAACTGTTTTAATACCTTTTATGTATATGTCTTTTGATGCACAAGGATTCCACCCTTAAGGTGTTCAATCTGTAGTCCCAAACAATTTTTTTTTTACCCAAATATTTCATCTCAAATTCTTTCTTAAAGTATTCAACCAGTTGGGAAATTTCTCCAGAGGATCCTAGGATATTCAGGTCATCAACATACATTGATATGATTACAAAGCCCTGGTTGAATTTATTTATAAATATGCATGGGCTCATTGGATCATTCTTATAGCTCTCTTTCACTAAGTACTCGCTTAGTCTATTGTACCACATTCGACTTGATTGTTTCAATCCATTAAGTGATTTGTTCAACTTTATAAAATATTCTTCTCGAGAACTTGCTTTGTCTTTCAGATCAATACTCTCTGGTACTTTCATGTATATCTCATTATCCAGTGGACCACATAAATATGCAGTTACTACATCCATTAACCGCAAGTCTAATCTCTCTCTTATGACCAAACTTATTAGGAATCTAAAACTAGTAGCATCCACCATAGGGGAGTATGCCTCCTCATAATCTATTCATGGTCTCAGTGAGAATCCTTGTGCAACTAGTCGTCCTTTATATCTCACGACTTCACCATTTTCATTTATTTTCCTCCCAAAGACATATTTATGTCCAACTGGTTTAAAATCATGAGGTGTCCGAATTATAGGACCAAAGACCTCTCTTTTCTTTAAAGAATTTAACTCCACGTTTATAGCTTCTTTCCATTTGGTCCAATCTGATCGTTGAGGGCACTCCTAAATAGACGTGGGTTCATGATCCTCGTTCACGTCCATAATTTCAAGTGCTACTATGGATGCAAATATATCATCAATGTCGACATTCTTTCTGTTCCATTGTATCTCAGACATGACATAATTGATTGAGATCTCCTTATTATTAGGACCATTAGTACCTTGAAGTGTGGCGTCCTAAACCTCATTATTAGGTACGTTAGATTCAGCCGGCCCATTTGGCTCGGCCGGTCCGGCCGGATCATCCATGTCTAGGGTTCCCTCGACCACAGGTTCGTTAGCACCTTTCTTTAGTTCCCGAGGGTTCTTATTTGCTATTGGTCTACCACGTTTCCAACATGCTCTAGACTATGTAGCAACTTGAGCGTGTCCTTGTTGGACATCAATACGAATTGGTGCATTCACAGATGGTATATATGACTTTGTTACTCTACTCGGGTCAGCAAATGAATCTGGCAATTGATTAGATAGCTTTTGTAAGTGTATTATCTTTTGGACTTCTAAATCACACTCTTGAGTCCGAGGATCTTGCCAAGAAAAAGATTGTTGATACCATGAAATTTCTTTTACCAGCTTATTATTATCTCCCCCTAATGTTTGATAGTTGGATTCATGAAAGTGACAATCTGCCTACCTGGCTTTAAACAAATCACCCGTGATTGGCTCAATGTACTTAATTATGGTGAGAGATTCATATCCAACATATATCCCCGTCCTCCTTTGGGGTTCCATCTTTGTTCTCTGTGGTGGAGCTATTGGTACATAGGCGGCACAGCCAAATGTCTTAAGATGAGATATGTCTGGCTCATGGCCCGTAAGAAATTTGGACGCGGAATATCTATGCTCACTAGATGGCCTGATGCGAATTAATTCAGCTGCATGTAAAACTGCATGTCCCCAAGCTGAGACCGGGAGTTTTGATCTCATAAGTAATGGTCTAGCAATCAGCTGTATGTGTTTATTAAATGCTTCGGCCAAGCCGTTTTGTGTATGTACATGTGCCACAGAATGTTCTACACTTACCCCCATTTACATACAATAACCATTAAACGCTTGGGATGTGAATTCACCAGCATTATCAAGATGTATAGTCTTTAAAGGAAAATCTGGAAAGTGAGCTCTTAAACCAATTATCTGAGCAAGTAACCTCGAAAACGCCAAGTCCGGGTTGATAATAAGCATACATGGGACCATCTAGTGGATGCATCAATAAGGACCATATAATATCTAAATGTCCCACTAGGTGGGTGTATTGGTCCACAGATGTCACCTTGTATCATTTATAGAAAGTTTATTATTTCCTTAGTCACTTTGACTAGTGATGGCCTAACAATGAGTTTACCTTGTGAACATGCTACACACGTGAGGTGCTTAGGGATAACCTTTCTTTCTTTCAATGTGTGCCCATTTGTATTAGATATCAATTTTCACATTATTGTCGAACCGGGATGGCCGAGCCTGTCGTGCCAAAGAGTGAGGTTCTTGGTAAAGACTTTGTTTACCTTGCCATTAGCCTCTATCATATTTACCTTGGCATAGTAAAGGCCAGTTCCATTTTCGGGTCTGGTCTCTAAGACTTTCTTATAACCTTGGACGATTTCAAGAATATGCAGGAACTCTTTGGTTCCTTTTTCCTTAGTTTCAATATGGAAGCCATTCATTCGAATATCTTTAAAATTTAATAGGCTTCTCTTTGAGCTGGGTGAATATAATGCATCAGATATCTCTAGATGCGTACCCTTAGGCAATGATATAATATCCTGGTTGTGGCCTTCTATTAGATTGGCCATACCCGCAATGGTACTTACGTTGGCGTTTTTAAATGTGAGATTGACAAAGTATCTTTTGTCTCTTAAGATCGTGTGGGTAGATCCACTATCCACCACGAATATATCCATGTCATCTTTCATCCTTTAAAACAAGAATCATAAAATTCATTCATTTATTAAGTAAAGAAATAAAACAAGTTCAAAGAAACATGGAAACAAAGAAAACATAAAGCAAAGAATACACAGAAGTTTGATGGTCGAAATCAACTTGACTCTTATAAGCAATCTGAAGTTTCATACTCCATATGATCATCTCGTCCATGATCAACATCATCTTCATTATCTTGATAGATCAAATGGGCCTCAGGGTTCTTCCCTTTCAAACTCTCTTGGTACAGTTCAACGAGATGTTTGGGAGTTCTAAATGTTTTAGCCCAATGGTTACTCATTCCGCACCTATGGCACACTGATTTGGTCGAGTTGGTCTAGTTTTGTGGTTTAAAGGAGATACAACGGCCTTTGCCTCGACACGGTCTTGGCCATAATAGTTCCCACGGCCATAAGGGTTCCTTGGCCACTGTCTCGACCATTGTAGTGGCCACGGCCTTGTCCTTGCCACTTTCCACGGCCACGGTCGTGTTGGCTATTGCTATGGACGTGGTTAGTTTCTTTGTTTTCCTCTACAGCCTTATTTGCCTCAGGTAGTGCGGATGATCCGGGAGATCTCAATTCACTGTTCCTCATCAACAGTTCATTATTTTGCTCAGCTAGTAATAGACATGAGATCAGATTTGCATATGTTGTGAAGCCCTTTTCACAGTACTGTTGTTGTAACAACATATTACTTGTGTGGAAGATGGAAAAGGTCTTTTCTAACATATCCTTAGCCGTTACATTCTCACCACACAGTTTCAATTTAGAAACAATCTTAAATAGAGCTGAGTTATACTCGTCCACGGACTTGAATTCATGGATTATGAGATTCCTCCAATCATATAGAGCCTTTGGTAATATCACCATTCTTTGGTGATCATATCTCGTTTTCAACTCTGTCCAAAGGTCTAGAGGATTCTCAACTGTCAAATACTGATCTTTGAGACTCTCAGTAAGATAATGGTGAATGATTATGATAGCTTTGTATCTATCTTTCTCAGTTGCATTATTGTTGGTTTCAAAATCGGTCACGACGGAATCAATGGCTAAAAGTTTCCGTAAAAATAAAAATATGTTTTATAAAACTCGTGAAGTCGTTTTATAAAATTCTAAGAAATTTCCGAACAAAGGAAATCCGCGGAAAAACTTGGAAATCGTAATCTTGGAAGAACGAACGAAACAAACGGCGATTACACGATTGTCCGAGTTAAGTGAAAAACCGCAAAAAAAACACATCCGCCGTAAACCGCGAGCAGGTTTGACCTAACCGAGTTCAACGTACGACGAGCCGAACCAACCAGTTCAGCTCGCCGTACGGCGAACTGGTTGGTCCCAGACCAGCTCGATGTACAGAGAGCTAGTCACTTCACGAACAGCTCGCCGTATGTCGAGCTGACTGTTCCGAGCCTCGACTCCCACATCCTCGATTCAAGGCATACGTCCTTCGGCTCGATTGTGTTCTGAACCACGGTTGAAATGTTTCTCGTTTCGTCTCGATCCGTCATATCGTTCAGGTTTTACGATAAAAACCGTAAAATCATGTTTTCTCGAAAGAACTCAAGGAAATTGTATAAAACGTCAATGGTGAAACGAAACACCGAACGTTGCCTAACTATATGATTTACTCGATATTTTTCGTGAAAAATCGTAAAAACGCGTTTTCAATAAAACCTCGAGTAAATCGTTGAAAAAGACAAAGATTAACCGAAACATCGAACATTGCCAAACTTTGCGATTAACTCGAGAAACTTATTTAAAAAAAAATGGCATCGCATCATGAAACGATCTCGTATAAAGTCGTAAAACGGTTTTATCGCATAACGGCTCAAAAAGTCCTAAAACGCGATAAAAACCTATCTCGCGACTTTAACGAAGTCTAGTCCAAATATACGACGACGTTTTAACGATTTACTCGCATAAAGGAGATAAATGTCAAGTTTGAGGATATATAGAAGATTTTTCGCGGGAAAAAAGGAAAGATAAAGATAAATGGAAGATTCTCAATAAACACGAATCTGGGCGAAATGGAAGGATTAAACCAACTAGGAAGAGAGTATATAAGCAAGAGGCAGAGGACAGAAGAAGGGGACGAATTTCAAAGCTCTCATCTGAGACTTTTACAACTTTTCTAGACTTAGAGTTTTCCGCACTTAGAAACCTAGGCTTTATTCTCGACTAGTTCGGTTTCTATGACTGGTACTCAATTACTATACGAACTCGCCTAGGCAGTTCGATCTCTCGTCCAGCTCTATCAACTAAACTATGTTTGACTTGATCCTCAAAAGGGGTACATAGGCAGCATTTCATAAGGTTTAGTCCGAAATCGATTGAACTCTCTTTTCTTATCTTTTTCGTCTTTTGTTATCGAGCTGCGACTCGACTAGGTTTAGGGTTTTATGTTGATAACTCGCTGACGGCCCCTGCGGCCAAAGCCTTTGTAATATCTTGTAAAGATCGTAACTCTCTTACGCGAATTCGAAATAAGATCGACTTTCTTTATAAATTCATTTTATCATGTTTTTCGTATTTTCCGCATTTATTTGGTTACTTGTTGTTGGCTTTCTTAGAGATCCGGGTCCTCTGGAAAATTAGGATTTTTTAAGTTTACTTATTTTACAGAAATCGACAGTGTGAATTTCGGTTCCCACAATTATTTCCCTCGGTGATACATTCACTGAGTCCCTTTGATTTCAGGATGATCTTAGCATCCAATGCTCATTGTAAATAATTATCTCCTGAGAGATTTAGGACAGAAAAATCCAAGTTGTTGATTTTCGACATCTGAAATCATTTATCTCATACTTTAGATCAAGCCATACAGTTATTATGCAAAACATATCTCACGGCCAAAACAATTGCTATATGTTCATGCGGATGTGATGCAATCAATTCAATAATGGTTGTGATGCAAATAGTTCATTCGACCAAACAAGATATGTATGAGTAAGCTTATCATACTAAGTCTATATGTATCATGCAAACCGTAAACAAAAGCAATCAAACAAGTACAGATCATAATGCAAATTAGGGTTTTAACATATTCTGGTCGAGTTTTAATTAAGGCTAAAATCGTGTCAGGACAATTAACCTAACATGCGGTTTCTATTTCAAAATATCCGGATCAACCAAAAATATCAATTTGATTTTCAAGCATGAATTTAGCAATCATAGCATCCCGGTTCTATGTGATCAAACAATTTAAAAGAATCTAACCAATAACCTAGCTTAGAGTTTCTTGATTCCAATATTAGGGTTTTGATTTTAATCATTAGGGTTCTAATTTTAAATCATAGGATTTTAGAATTTACCTTAACCTTTAATCAGAATGAATGGACCACCAATATAAGGAGATCACGAACCGGAGCTTGCTGAGATCAGGTCGCGAACGAGAATCGGGATCGTTGGTCGAGCTTAGATCGTTGGTCAAGTAAGAATGACATTGTCGATTGAAACTGACTGAGATTTGATCTTTTGAACAAGGATGAGATCGTCGAACAAGGATCAAGGGTTCACGCCGGGATTAGGGTTTTTAGCCGTCGATGGTTCTTGCTGTCAAAGATTCTCGCCGGGATATCTAGGGTTTTTTGGTCGGGATTTTTAGCTTAGGGTTTTAGAGTTTCGTGCTGATAACGTGTTGTGAATCAAAGAATACAAGGGGAATTCAAGATATTTTATTGCATAAACATAAGGTGCCTTTAAATAGGGAGTTACAAGTTCCTAAAAAAGAAAAAAAAAACTAAAGCAACTAGGAAAAGAAAATAATACAAACCTAATACAACATGGAAAAGGAAAATCACCAAATCCTAATCTAACAAGGATTAGGAAAACTACTAGCCGACATAGAACTTTAAGGGGCCGGTCTGGTACGGTTCCGGTTCTAGTTCTGGTTCTAGTTCCGGTTCTGGTTCTGGTTCCGGTTCCGATCCTGGTTCCGGTTCAGGTTCCGGTTATGGCAATCCACAATATGATTTATAACAATTGGATTATATTTATGGAATTTTCCCTCAAACTTTAATGATTTGTCATGTTCTCAATAATTTACGTATTTTTCCTTATTTATTATGTTTTATTAGTTTTTAACTGAGTCATTAGTTTATTATTTTAAATAATATAAGTATTTCAATCTTTGTAGTTATAATTATAATTATTCTGACTTTGATGAGTTACGACTAATTTTTAATGTCAAGTGATGAAAAAAGTTTTAATTAGTGGAAATTCTATCATATGAGCATAAGATCATGTTAAAACAAGAGAGATACGCGAATAAGATTTTAAGTGATCAAGATGGAGGACCACAACACCATCCATGCTCTCATGGATCCAGGTTTGAAACTTTCGAAAGGAGAAGAAGAAAAGGATACAAACGAGAGGGATTATAAAAGAAATTGGTTGCCTTAGATCTTCTTCACACGCAATCGAACCTTATTGTGTTTGAGTTCTAAGTCGATATATGCACCCGCCTAAGGAATCACATGGCTTGGCTCTGAAGCAAATCCTTCGCTACTTTCAAGAACTTTGTCATCCGGACTCACTTTCAAACGAGCAGAGAAGACTCAGCTAATCAAACTTATAGGATACAGTGATAGTTTGCTTGTTGTAGATGAAGATGATGGTCGTAGCACTGCTGGACACGTTTTCTATCTTGAAAACAGTCCACTAACTTGGTGTTCTTAAAAACAGGAAACTGTGGTGTTATCATCTTGTGAAGCTGATTTTGTGGCTGCAATTGAGGCAGCTAAGCAGGCAATTTAACTTCAAGATCTTTACGAGGAGATCACTGAACGATCATGTGAGAAAGTGGTGGTTCGTAAAGATATCAAATCAGCAATTTCTCTTACAGAGAATCATGTGTTCCTCAGATGAAGTAAACACATACATAGGCAGTATCACTTCATAAGAGAGTGCATTGAGAATGATTTTATAGAAGTACAACATGTTCCCGGGGAAAAACAAAGAGCCGACATTTTGACGAAATCACTTGGAAGAATCAAGTTTAAAAAAATGAAAAATCTTATTGGATTTCAAGATATGAAGAATAAAATATTCAAGTTTAAGGGAGAGAATATTGACTTTAACTTGAATCTAACTCGAAGATTGTCCTAAATAATATTAAATTAGTTTAGAATTATCTACTTGTGTGTTTTCTAATGAATTTATGAAATTATATTATTTATATAAGAAGATGCAAGTGTATTGCATATTTTATTAGTTATGAGTTTGTGAGAGTTTTAGTTTTGAATGATTTTTTAAGGTATTGAGTGATTAATAAGTAGAGTTTCTTATTTGGGTTTACATTCTTGTATGTGTGTGACTTGATATCGAGCTATACGAGTTCTATAGTTTAATCAAAAAGAAATACAGAAAGGAAATAACGGTTATATTATAAAGGAAACCTTTTTCTTGCGTTCGTCGTTGTTGGTGAGTGCGTGTTTGATGTGGTTTGTCCATCGACTCCATTTATCTTTTTGTTTACTTTTCTCTCAGTTTCAGTTTTTACGTTGTTTGTTTCCTTGTTACAGCTTTTCTTTTTATCGGTTAAAGCATATTTCCACCTTTTATGTCAAACATTAATCACCTAATTTTCAACAATTCGTCATCAATTTAACATTTCTCTTTAGTTAAGACATCAATTATTGTTATGCTAATCAGTTGACACGGTAGTTTAGCAGGAAAAGAAATACTAGTACTTGGGTTCAAAACCCTGTTAAAAATTAAAACTAATGGCAATTTTTAACCAGTCCATTTTAAAGCTCTTTTCTAAAAATACTTTTTGAACTTTTCAAAAACCACACTTTAGCTTTACAGCTGAGAATATATATATATATATATATATATATATATATATATATATATATATATATATATGAGTAATATCGGGAAAATCAGTGGGTTTTTTTTGTTTTTGAAAAATCAGTGATTTATGTCACAATAATTGCCATCTGTTAAGTGTGGTTTAAACTGTACACACGGTTCTTGTGTAACCAAATAAACAGTCACATCACTAATTTAGTTAGGTATATTAATCAATAATAGAGTTCCTATTGAAGATAATTAGTTGCGTACAAGTTCTGTTTTTATCAATATTTGTGGTTCCTATTCAGTTTACACTAGTAGTTAAGTCATCTCATAACCAAAACCATCAATTATTGTTACCAAATATAGGAGAGAAAACTGAATGAGGTTGCTTGCACCATAATATCACGCGGCGTCAACATAAAATTCTATTATATTTATCTTTTATATTTCAATTAATTAATGTATATATCGTCAGTTGTCACAACTCACAAACGTAAAATATTTGCTGCATGATTGCATCCTACACGCAATCCTCAACCCTCTTTTGGTATTTTTTCATTAGATATTCTTATCACAATATTCTCACGTCAACATATATATATTCCCTATATAAACAATTCTCTTTATACCTTACCATCCACAAACTCATTCTCAATTTCAGAAAACAAAGTAAAAACACCATTGAAGAAATATGAAGCGATTCATAGTCCTTGCCCTTTGTTTGCTTATGGTTCTTGAAACAACAATGGGTCTAGATTTCCATGACAAAGATGTGGAATCGGAGGATAGCTTGTGGGAGCTGTACGAGAGGTGGAGAAGCCACCACACGATAGCTCGGAGCTTTGAAGAGAAGGCGAAGAGGTTTAATGTGTTCAAGCACAACGTGAGACACATCCACGAGACCAACAAGAAGGAAAAACCTTACAAGCTCAAGCTCAATAGGTTTGGTGACATGACAACTGATGAATTTAGAAGGTCATATGCTGGTTCGAACATCAAACATTATAGGATGCTTAAAGGTGAAAGACGAGCAACAGGAAAATTCATGTATGCAAATGTTAATGCGCTCCCGACCTCGGTTGATTGGAGAAAGAATGGAGCTGTCACTCCTGTCAAAAACCAAGGCCAATGCGGTGAGTTATCTTTAATTTCTTGAAATGACGAAAGAAATATGTAAAATTAATGAAAACCAAAATGAGACTTACGTTTTTGGTTACTATACAGGAAGCTGTTGGGCGTTTTCAACAGTTGTGGCAGTGGAAGGTATCAACCAAATAAAAACGAAAGAGCTGACATCACTATCAGAGCAAGAGCTAGTGGACTGTGATACGAATGAGAACCAAGGGTGTAGTGGAGGTCTTATGGACCTTGCTTTTGAGTTCATCAAGGAGAAAGGAGGACTAACGAGCGAGCTAGTGTACCCTTACCAAGCTTCTGACGAAACATGTGACAAAAACAAGGTTTGTTACATACTACACGTCATCGAAGAATTAAGAAAGCTAAAATGGTGATGAAGTACAATAAATAACATACTGAACTGTTATAATAACGCAGGAAAATGCTCCGGTGGTTTCAATCGATGGACACGAAGATGTTCCTGAGAACAGTGAGGATGATCTAATGAAAGCTGTTGCTCATCAGCCTGTCTCTGTTGCCATTGATGCTGGAAGTTCAGACTTCCAGTTCTACTCCGAGGTAAGAATACAGAACACAATAATTTAAGTTACAAAAAAAACTACCTCCATCTTCTTACAATTTATAGTTTTAGATTAAAAAAATTGCACTTGTTAAAAAAGTCATTTAATTATTCCATTAATTAAGACAGTTACAGTTACAGGTTTTCTTATTATTAAATGAACTGAAATTTTGGTAAAGAAGGAACTCTGTTTCAAATATACACATATATTCAGTTTCAAAAAAAAGAATGCACATATATTATGGAACAAAAATTAAAAAACCCTACAAGGATATTTTGATGAAATATACTATTAGAGATTTTTTTTTTTTTTGACTGAGGCTTGCATGGTGGTCGTAGGGAGTGTTTACGGGGCGATGTGGAACAGAGCTAAACCATGGAGTTGCAGCAGTAGGTTATGGAACAACGATAGATGGAACAAAGTATTGGATCGTTAAGAACTCTTGGGGAGAGGAATGGGGAGAGAAAGGATACATACGGATGCAAAGAGGAATCCGTCATAAGGAAGGTCTATGTGGTATTGCTATGGAGGCTTCTTATCCTGTCAAGAACTCCAACACTAATCCTTCCGGACCTTACTCCGCCACGCTTAAGGATGAACTTTAAAGCTTTCTATATTAATATTTTACAAGAAAATAAGTATTGATTATGATTTGTTTATGATAGCTTGTTTCTTTTAGTATGATGATGTGGTTAATATATAAATGGAATCTCTTGAATTTATTGCTAATTTATAAACGGAAGCTATGTTATCTTATCTTGATTCTCTACATCACTGAGTATGCTAACTATCGTTCCCGTACATAGAATAATAGGAACTAGGATAAGATCCGCGCCTTGCGCGAAATGAAGCAAGCTATTATTTTTATTATGTTTTGAAAAATGAAACAATAGTTCGGTTTCATTCGGATTAGAGGTGTTCAATCCGGATATCAGGTTTCGGTTCGGCTCGATTTTTTGGTATTTCGATTATTAAAATATAACTACTATTCTAAATTTATATGTACTTCAGTTTGATTTAGTTTATATACCATCGGTTTTCAGTTTATTCAATTTTATACCAAAAACATGATTATTTAGTTTGAGATCATATTATATATTATACAAATATATAATATGATCATATTTAGAGTCATATTGTCACAGAGTCATTTATAAAAAAATATTATATATTTAAATAAAAGAATAAAAAATAAAAAAGGCTTCTATCATCTAATAAAATAATCAAATCTAGAATTAATATCAAAACACTAAATTTTAAAAATAAAAATAAAAAAAAAAACAAAACAGAAGCATGAAAGAAAAGTTTTTATATTCTTTCATATTTAGTGTTCATCAAACCAATATGTCTTCGATTGAACACAACTTTGTTTGTTTAAAGATAAAAAAAAGTTGTAAAGAATTTCAACTAATTGTTATCCATCAAATTTATAATCTTTACTTCAATTTAGTTACTGTTAAAAAAGAAAAAGATCAGAATAAGAAGTCTAAGTTGTAATAAATTGTTAGCTATTTACAAATTATAACTATAGTTCAACTCATGTAACAAATAGGTATTCATGCGTCGTTATAAATATATACATATTTACATGTTTCAGTTTAATCGGTTATAAATCAAACCATATCCAAATCCTATGGTTTTTATAAAATCACATCCATTCGGTTTGTATGGTATATACCAAAAATAACCAAAATAAGAAGTCTAAGTTGTAATAAATTGTTAGCTATTTACAAATTATAATTATAGTTCAACTCATATAACAAATAGATATTCATGTGTCGTTATAAAAATATACATATTTACATGATTCAGTTTAATCGGTTATAAATCAAACCATATCCAAATCCTATGGTTTTTATAAAATCATATCCATTCGGTTTGTATGGTATATACCAAAATAACCATATTATCGATTGTTAATATCTTTTAAAAATATAAAATTAAAAAAAAACTAAGATATTTAAATCATTGATAACAAAAAATTTTAATGTGAAAAATTTAATAATTTTATAATTTATAAATGTTCTTGAAAATTTATTGAGGATTTTGAAATTAAAATATTTATGTAATCTTATATGGTATATAGTTTAATCTGTATATATATTTGTTTTATTATTGAATTATACTTTTTACTTATATGGTTTTAAAATCATGTATATCTTTTTATAATAAAAATGTTAAACTATTGATCATTAATTTTTAACATAATAATTTTAACAGTTTAGTTATTTATTCTCGTTTTTTAAAATTCAAAATATAACCTATAGGAAAAAATCTAAAGTTTAATTTTATAGCTAATTTGATTGTTTAATTTATTTTAATAATATAAAATTAAAGAAAAATGATGGAGGATATATAAATTGTTATCAAATATTTATTATTAGAATCATTAAGTGTCATATATATATATTAGTCATTTATGGTAATTCCGTAGGTTTTATTTATGGAAAGAAAATAAAATAGTAATATATTTAGGGGAACAATCATAAATGCTTCTATCATAAATATCATATCATATAATTTGACCAACAAATGTATCTAGCGGAATATAAAAATCGAATGTGGACCTACTTATTTTTCAATTGAATGTAATTGACTACCTAATTGAGTGACACCTAAGTATGAGATATTTTTTAATTATTACAAAATTGAGGTTACAATTTTTTAAATGTTTCTCCTTTAATATATAAGGGATAAGACAAATGATTTTTTTGAAGAAAACCTCTTTCCAAAGGAATATACTCTCTTGGTTAACTATTCATGAGGATTCATCCTTGACTGACGAAATATAACACATAATCCAACAAATCAACGTGGATGAGAATCCCATTTCACCGTCACCACTCTGATACTGTCTCATTTCATCCGGTCATATACGCTGTGTTCGTATTTGGTTATATTGTCATCTTTTTGTTCCTTCCTCCGGCTTTTGTTCTAAGTGCATGAAACATCTTTTAGCAATCATAATACTATCTAAAATATGTCTTTCAACAACAAAGGCTAACTGAATTTCTAATATTTGGCATGAATTATTATTTTTTAATCTCTAACATAACATCTCATAGATTATCTTAAAACTGACATTACATAAGTTAATTGGTCCAAAATGTGAATTTCACTAAACATATCCTTTCTTGGGATTAGGCAAGCTTTTGAGCGATGGAGCCATCAAAAAAGAATTGTTTAATACGAGTTAAATCATCTTTCATTATAACCCAAAACTTTTGATAAAATAGAGTTACTGGTTCTGGAACTTTCTTCTGGGACATTGCAAAAACCATTAGCTTAAACTCCCATTCAGTAATAGGTAATGTCATATCTTTGTTAATCGACTATGTGATGGTCACCAATACATTGGCTAGTGCTTCATCAGGATTGGACGCTGTAAGGTTTTGACTGAAATAACTGGTAGCATTGGGTACCAGCCCTTCTACATCCTCAACCATGTTTCTCAAGGCATCCACTAAATGTGTGATTCCGTTTTTGGCTATCCTATGCTTCGTAAAAACGTGAAAAAAAAAGTTTATATCTCATAATCGTAACCAAAGAAATCTACTTTTTTGTCTCCAAAATATTTACTCAGTCTTAAGACCTTCGTATAGTTCTTTCAATGCCTTTGAATACAATTTTTTAACTTTCTCCTTGAGTGTCTTCACTTGCTTTTCGGAACTTATGTTATTTTCTTTCTTCTATTCACTCAAACCTTTTCGGAAATTGGAGATATGCTCCATAATATTGGCCTCAGTAGGTAGATCCGGTGAGTTCCATTCTTCAAATATAACATGTCTAATTTCCTTTCAGTCCAACCAACATTTATCAAACTTGAATTTTTATTTTTCTTGACTGGTCTGACCAGAATATTCAACAGGACCAGACAATGATCCAATCTCCACAAGTGTAAATGCTGAACAGATAAATGAAGAAATTTGTCGTACCGATTTTCATTTTCTACTGCTTAATATAAACGGTATCATAGTGTCAATCTTCCTCTCTTTCTGACCCATGGGAACATATTTCTAGTAGATGAAAATTTCATTATGCCGCAGTCAATCAACATCTATTTAAAAAGCAAGAACAAGTTTTCATGGTGATAATTATTTCTTGTAGTTGAAAAATGCGTAAAATATTCCTACACTTTATCTCTTCTCTCTAAAACAGGTTTTCCATAGACATACTTATAAAAAAAATTATCAACAATTGTCTTAGTGTTAATCATTCATTAAAACAATACATCAATTTAGAATCGTGTAAAAACCTTTTAAATTAATTTTTTTTTAAATATAAATTTAATGTGTGTCCAAACCAAAACGTAGCTTCTTCTTTTATGAATCATATTTTTAAGTTGTATTCTATTGTGTCAGATTGGTTGAAAACGATTGTGAAGGCTGGGACTATGATTAATCTGGACTCTTAGGGTGGGGTTTCTAGTTTCGGATAAGAATATGTTCTTAGCTTTTAACTAAGAAAGTTAAGAACCATCTCTTAAATAAGAGATATAAGAGCATATTTAATCCTAGCACCTCTAATGGGGTGCTTACTTTTAATTTTTTTTATTTTTGCTGATTAAAAAATTATAAAATGAACTAATCGTGGGCCGCCACATGTTAGTGGGACCCGCGAACAGTGCAAACACCGGTGCTTATATAAGCTTCAAGAGAGCTGGTGCTTAAAATTTTATGAGATCTACCTTGGGACTCACCCACAATTATATTAGTTTTTCATAAGCACCCCGCTCCTAAGGACAACATTATTGGTTAGACTTGTTATTGAGTTCTTAACATATTTTATTATTATTTTTTTAAATTTGTTAATTATTGGTAGGATTTATCTTGTCCCTTACATAATTAAAGTGATTGTTTCATTAATAAGTAATGACATATAAAAAAGATAAGTGTTAAATAAAACATATAAAAGAGAAGTTTAACATTAAAATTGAAAACATAAGAAATTTACAAAGTAAAAAAAAATTACAAACATCATAATAAATAAAAGCAAACAAAAATTTTATCCAATTCATAGAAATTTATAAATTATATGTTATTTGGAAGATGTCCAAATTTAGCCCATATATTATCAATTAAATCATTTTTTAAATGTTCATGGGCTTGTCTATTTCGAACGCTCGTTCGACGATCAATTGTATTGCCGAGATTTGAAGGCATATTGACAGAAAATGTATCCACCTCTTCTCTTTCTTGAAATTCATCAACGTCATACTGAGTAAATGATGATCGTTCATCTTCGACAATCATATTGGAGTATGATACATGGTCTCATAATATTTGCTAATTTGTCTTTATCCCATAAATGAGATGGGTTTCGAACAAAGGCAAATCTAGCTTGCAGGACTCCAAAGGCACGCTCGACATCTTTTCGCACAGCTTCTTGGGTTTTAGTAAATAATGAATTCTTCTGACCTTGTGGTAGTCGGATAGATTGAATAAAAGTCGCTCATTTCAGATATATATCATCCGTGAGATAACATGTCAAATGGTACGGATTATCATTAGCATAGAAGTTTACTTCTGGCGCTATATCGTTAATAATGTCATCGAAAATGGGTGATTGATCAAGAATATTAAGATCGTTCATAGTACCTGGAGCTCCAAAAAACACGTGCCATATCCAGAGGTCATATGAAGCTACCGTCTCTAAGACAATTGTTGGTTTATTGGTTCCTCGTGAATACATTTCTTTTCAAGCGGTGGGGAAATTCTTCCACTCCCAATGCATACAGTCGATGCTTCCAACCATCCTAGAAAATCCACGTTGTTCTTCAATATATAGTAGTCTTTGCAGATCCTACGGTGTGGGACGTCTTAGGTATTCATCCCCAAACAATTGGATTATTCTGGCGGTAAAATAGTGCAAACATTTTCGAGCTGTTGTTTCAGAAAGTCGGGCATATTCATCAACTGTATCAGCCCCACCACCATACGCCAATTCACGAATAGCTATGGTACATTTTTGGAGCGGAGATGGACAAGACCGTCTGGTTGCATCTTCTCTTGGTTGAAAATAATCTACTTCTGTAGACATACGATGCACAATACGCAAGAACAATGTATTGTTCATTTGAAACCGTCGCCGGAATAAATTGTGCGTGTATGTTAATGTTTCACTAAAATAATCATTCCAGAGCTTCGTGTGGTCTTCTTCCCAGTTTCTCTCGATAAAAATACGATGTTTTCTTTTTTTTTTTTGGTTCTGGAATAAAGAATAAAATCAGTGTCTTGAAATAAATCATCAAATATTGAATCAATTCATCAGCATCATATTTGTGGTCATGATAATGGGAAGAAGAAGTCATTGAAAATTTTAAAAGAGAGAAAATATTATGAAAGTGAAGAAAATTGCAAATTTTAATGAAAGAAGAAGTCTCTTACTTACATATCGTAAAAAAAGTGAGTAAGCCATTAAATCTTGTGATACTCCCGTGTCTTTTTTGAAGAGAGAAACAAAACATGTGAGTGAACCAGTACACTGGAAATGGATCACGAGCACACGGTGGCCTCGTATGGCTCATAGTGGATCACGAGCATATATGTCTTAATATTATAAGCTCATGTCACGAGCATTAGATCATGAGCATATATGTTTCTCACTTCTTTTATTTGTCTGATCATCATAATACAATGTGATTATCATGTCATTAGTACTTCTACTACACTTACAATGGATATATATGAAAATGTCTATAATGCATTACAAGTCCAATCTGAGACATTACAAAAAAACTGCATTAACGTTTAAATTAAGTCCATCAGGTCAATAATAAGACATTACAAAAACTGCATTAACGTTTACAACCATTACATATAACAAAACAGCATGTTGATTTACTTAAACATAAGCACCACGCCTATTAAAACTATAAGAAGAACCATTAGACCTAAAAAGCACTCAAAACCATGGCTAAACTTTGATTTCTCCTTAGCTATATCACACACAATCTTCTCAAGCCTAACCCAGCTTCTGCTCAGTCTCATAGTTACTCGAAAGGGAAAGATTTTCGACCTTCTCAGCCAGCAGAAGCACGTGTCTATCTCTGGCTCTCATCTCCTCTATCACAGCCACATCCCACCATTTCCAAACATGACACTCTCCATCATCTACATTCTCACACGTGTAGTATCTTCTACCTGTGAGCACAAACTTTAAAACATTAACGACATTAACCAGCAAAACATGAACGATGCACTCAAATCAATTTTCAAAACTTGAGCTTTTCCACAATTTACAATAAGATAAAAGAGGAAACAAAATCAATTTCTACCTGTGAGCACAGATGCAAGACTATATGCGCATGTTATTTTACCTGGATCACTCCTACTATTAGATGTTGCAAGCAGAGGCTGAGCACCACAGTAGCATGTCTGCGGGAAGCCGAACTCAACCTCGGGTTGTGGAGGGTACTGAACCGGTGAACAAGCATGTAAGCTTATCTCAGCTTGGTCACGTTGAATTAGATCATCCGTCTTGCTGTAGCCACTGTCGACTGAGGTTGCAAATAAATTCGGTGAATCCAAAGGCTGGCTATAGCTGTATTCAAGTCCCATGTTTTCCTTAACCTTCAGAAATTGTCAAAGTTATTATTAGTATTCATTTAAGCAAGAACATAGATATACATAAACAACAGCCGCAGGAACATAGATATTCAAGCAAATACTATATTTAAACATGAACATATACATTTAAGCAAATACTACATTGAAACAGAGATTTAAAAAGACAAAGTTATTATCATGCAAAAACAACATTCAAACAGGAACTACATTGAAACATAAACTACATTAAAAAGACATAGTTATTATTATGCTGAGACTTAAAACAGACTTAAAACTCGGCTAGGAGCTTATTCTTCACAACTTCTTCAGGCTCACTTAATGGTTTTTTTTCTTGACGAGGAGAGTATCTAGTACGGCCAGCTTTGACAGTCTCTCCTTCATCGCCAAATCCTCCTTCTTCATTTCCCAAATGGTCATATACTCAGCAGCAGACTTCCCTTGAGCAGTATTCCTTTTAGATTTAGCAGCCTTGATACCTTCAGGGCGGATCTCATGATCACCAACATCGGTGCTTGGAGTTTGGGAATAAGATTCACCACTATTCCTCTATGAACTAGCTTTTGGCGTGTTAAGGCTAAGCCATTTATGTTCATACCTCAACACACACCACGCAAGCTCTAAGTTAAACTTGATGTTGTGATCAGAGAATAAGATGTCATGAGCCTTCCTAAGAACATCAGTGTCATTCTCACCACTGTTAATTTGTCTCTCTGCTGCTTAATATGCGCCACAGAACTTGTTAACCTAATCATTGATTCTATGGCGCCTCTTCTTACAATGAAGATGCTCCCTCTTTTCACCATCTTCTCCTCCGTGAGGACTTGCTGCATAATATTCTCCAACCTGTTTCCAGAAGGTCTGCGACTTTTGCTTATTTCCAACAACAACATCCTTAGAAGTGTTAAACGATGCACTGATTAGAACTTCGTCATCAGCTGGGGTTCATTTTCGTCGAACTACACGGTCCACTGGTGTGTCTACTGGTGTGTCTTCAAATTGTTGTGAACTAAAAGGAGGATTTCTGATTCTCCAAAGTGAACACTAGAATGAAAACTTTCATAATAAAGAAATCTTTCATGTCGCGCACTTCCTTGTTGACTGTTAAGCAATCCTACGTAACTAGAGGACTGAGTATGAAGATTCCTTGAATCCATACCAGTAAGAAAAGAGAAGAGAATTAAGAGGAGAAAACTTTATGAGATGCTAGAAGAGAGAAAGTAGCTATGTATATTTAAGTGGAATGAGATGGAGTTTAATAGGAGCAAGTGAAGAGTAATAAGTAACTCACATAATGATAACCATAAACAAGAAATGTCTAATCTGAAGTTATTACACAACTAAAAAGCTATCAACTATCCTAACAAGATCATTAAAAAATATAAGGGGATTTCGTTTCAAACAAACTACACTTACAACCTAACCTATATAATTAAACAGTAACCACGACAGTGCCTTTAATATACAGCTAAACATTAATAACAAATGTACTTTCACTGGAAATGGTTGGTCTTCTTGATTAAAGAGTTAAAGATGTATCACTAACATTGTTAAAACAAACAATTTGCCTCGTGACAATCTATTCAAGAAACAAACCATAATTCTAATTTGTTCATTCAAAAAAATTCAGATTTTCACAGAATCAAACTATAAATCACTTATTTTCATACGAATATCATAAAATCTACACGAAACAATCATACAATCTATACGAAACAACCATAGAATCAATGTCAAACAGAGAATATTTTTTTCGAACCAAAAAAAGTCTATACGATTTATCTTGAACAACCATAGAATCATATCAAACAACCATGAAATCTATACGATTTTTTCTGCATACAATCTACACAACCCTACTCAAAATTTAAATCTCAGATGAAGCTGAAAGACATACCTTGGAAAGATTGGATCGATTCTCAAACGATTTGGGGATGATAGGTTCTCGACGTACATGACCGGAAGCGAACCGACACAGATCGACTGAAATTTGGCTTTCGATTTGAAGAGATTGATTTCGAGATCAGGTCTTTGCCATCGGAGATTTTGTTTTCGATTTCGAAATCGGATGTGGATTGAGCTTTGGATTTCGAGATCATGTCTTCGCCATCGGAGATCGATTTCGAGATCAGGTCAAACGCCGACACTGATGGGATTTCGCCTTCGCTTTCGGAGATATTGGAGAAGAGAGAAGAACAAAGCAAAAATGACTTTTCGTCTTCGATTACATTTTCCACTCTAGTCATGCCACATCGCCTAGAGGATAAAGCCGAACATCCCTTAATTAAGGCCCGTTTGCAACGTTCTGTTATCTTTTTATTTATTTTCGACCCAAAAAAGTTAAGAACCGAGTCCAAGGTACACCAATAATGATACCCTAAGGACCCCTAATCTTGTTCTAAGAACTGGTTCTTAACCAAAAAGTGTAAAAAAAATAAAAAAAAATAAAAGAAATGTCAAATCCCCTATATATTAATTGAGGAACATTTGAAAAGATGTAACCTCAATTTTGTATTAATTAAAAGAGGCCCCAATGCATAGGTGTCATTCAATTAGGTAGTCAATTAGATTCAATTGAAAAATAAGTAAGTCCACATTGGATTTTTATAGGTTGCTAGATACATTAGTTAGTCAAACTATATGATATAATGATATGAT
>CAKOAT010142932.1:406641-425921 GCA_932364175.1 Eruca vesicaria subsp. sativa | reverse complement strand
GCATAAATAAAACATACGGAATTACCATAAATGACTAATATATATATATATGACACTTAATGATTTTAATAATAAATATTTGATAACAGTTTATATATCCTCCATCATTTTTCTTTAGTTTTATATTATTAAAATAAATTAAACAATCAAATTAGCTATAAAATTAAACTTTAGATTTTTTCGTATAGGTTATATTTTGAATTTTAAGAAACGAGAATAAATAACTAAACTATTAAAATTATTATGTTAAAAATTAATGATGAATAGTTTAAAATTTTATTATAAAAAGATATACATGATTTTAAAACCATATAAGTAAAAAGTATCATTCAATAATAAAACAAATATATATATACAGATTAAACTATATACCATATAAGATTACATAAATATTTTAATTTCAAAATTTTCAATAAATTTTCAAGAACATTTATAAATTATAAACTTATTAAATATTTCACATTGAAATTTTTTTGTTATCAATGATTTAAATATCTTAGTTCTTTTTTTAATTTTATATTTTTAAAAGATATTAACAATCGATAATATGGTTATTTTTGGTATATACCATACAAACCAAATGTATGTGATTTTATAAAAACCATAGGATTTGGATATGGTTTGATTTATAATCGATTAAACTGAAACATGTAAATATGTATATATTTATAACGACGCAAGAATATCTATTTGTTACATGAGTTGAACTATAATTATAATTTGTAAATAGCTAACAATTTATTACAACTAAGACTTCTTATTTTGATCTTTTGCCTTTTTAACAGTAACTAAATTGAAGTAAAGATTATAAATTTGATGGACAACAATTAGTTGAAATTCCTTACAACTTTTTTTTTTTATCTTTAAACAAACATAGTTGTGTTCAATCGAAGACATATTGGTTTGATGAACACTAAATATGGAAGAATATAAAAACTTTTCTTTCATGCTTCTGTTTTGTTTTTTATTTTTATTTTCAAAATTTAGTGTTTTGATATTAATTCAAGATTTGATCATTTTATTAGATGATAGAAGCCTTTTTTGTTTTTTATTTTTTTATCTAAATATAAAATATTTTTTTAATAAATGACTTTGTGACAATATGACTCTAAATATGATCATATTATATATTTGTATAATATATAATATGATCTCAAACTAAATAATTATGTTTTTTGGTATAAAATTGAATACACTGAAAACCGATGGTATATAAACCAAATCAAACTGAAGTACATATAGATTTATAATAGTAGTTATATTTTAATGATCGAAATACCAAAAAATCGAGTCGAACCGAAACTCGATATCCAGATTGAACACCTATAATCCGAATGAAACCGAACTATTGTTTCATTTTTAAAAACATAATAAAAATAATAGCTTCATCCCGCGCAAGGCACGGGTCTTATCCTAGTTATAAATTAAGAAGGGTTAATCATACATACTGTGATATGTCTCTTATAGGTTTGAACTAACTTGGTTTAAAGCAAAGTAAATAAGTAGCATTCACTAAAAAAGGAAACAAATAAGTAGCAAAATTGAGCCTCCCTTACTCTTACAAAAAAAAGATTGGTGCCTCAGCGTTGGGGAGCTTACTACTCCATATCGATGGCGTCTTCTTCTCTTGCCACCCAATCTTTTTATACTTCCTTTTCTCTATCTCTCCGACTTCACCTCCCTCAACCTTATCTACTTCTTCGCTCTTCAGTCTGTCGGAAAACCATCTCTCTGTCCGCCACTTCCCCTTCCCCTTCCTCATCTTCTTCTCCTCCCATTTTCCTCTCATGTTTCGACGACCCACCACCAGAAACTGTCCCAAAACCAGATAATCCGACAACTATTACCGAAGTAAATAATGAAGAAGAAGAAGAAGATCCGATTCTCAAATTCTTCAAGTCACGAACTTTAACCGCAGAGGACCCTCCTCAAGAATCCAAATTCTCCCTCCAGAAGAACCGTCGAACCTCCTGGCACCTAGCTTCCGACTTCTCCTCCGACCTTGAAACCGAAATCGAGCCCGACCCAACAAAACCCGTCTCTGCAGCAAACCAACAAACACTTGGTGTGCACAACAACGCTCCCTCCGTCGCTGCCGAAATCCTGGATATAGCTAAGAATCTGACAGATAATCAAACTTTAGGAGAGATGCTATCAGGTTTCGAAAAAAGAGTCAGCGAAAAAGAGTGCGTAGAGGCATTAGTGATGATGGGTGAATCTGGTTTCATCAAAAGTTGTTTGTATCTCTACGAGTGGATGAGTCTCCAGAACCCTTCACTCCTTTCGCCTCGTGCTTCCTCTGTGCTGTTTACATTGCTCGGTAGAGAAGGAATGGCTGATATGATTCTTCTTCTGCTACGTAATCTACCAGACACGGATGAGTTCAGAGATGTTCGTCTCTACAACGCCGCCATTTCTGCTCTCTCAGCTTCTCAAAGGTACTACTTCCTTTCTTCAAGCTCTAGAAAATGTATCATTTTGATCAAAAAATTGCTCTTGTTTAATTAGGTATGATGATGCTTGGGAAGTGTATGAATCCATGGAGAAGATCAATGTCCATCCAGACAGTGTTACATGTGCTGTAATGATAACGACAATGAGGAAAGCAGGACGAAGTGCTAAAGATATTTGGGAGATGTTCGAGAAGATGAGCGAGAAAGGTGTGCGTTGTTGGAGTCAGGATGTATTCGGTGGCCTTGTGAAATCGTTTTGCGACGAAGGGCTTAAAGAAGAAGCTCTTGTGATACAAACAGAGATGGAGAAGAGAGGGATACGTTCAAACACCATTGTGTACAACACATTGATGGATGCTTACAACAAGTCCAACCACATAGAAGAAGTGGAAGGTCTTTTCGCTGAGTTGAGAGGTAAAGGGTTGAAGCCCACATCTGCAACTTACAACATTCTCATGGATGCTTACGCTAGAAGGATGCAGCCTGATATCGTGGAGAAGCTTCTGGAGGAGATGGAGGGTTTAGGTTTAGAGCCAAATGCGAAATCCTACACGTGTTTGATTAGTGCGTATGGTAGGACGAAGAAGATGAGTGATATGGCTGCTGATGCGTTCTTGCGGATGAAGAAACTAGGTTTGAAACCTACTTCACATTCTTACACGGCTCTTATTCATGCTTACTCTGTTAGCGGGTGGCACGAGAAAGCTTATGCCTCCTTTGAAGAGATGTGTAAAGAAGGGATTAAACCGTCGGTTGAGACGTACACATCGCTTCTAGATGCATTCAGAAGGTGTGGTGATGTAGAAAAGCTGATGGAGATTTGGAAACTAATGCTGAGAGAGAAAATACAAGGGACAAGGGTAACGTATAACACTCTTCTTGATGGGTTTGCGAAACAAGGTCGCTACATGGAAGCGAGGGATGTTGTTTACGAGTTTGGTAAAATGGGTTTGGAGCCGACTGTTATGACTTACAACATGCTGATGAATGCTTACGCAAGGGGAGGACAAGACTCAAAACTACCACAGCTGTTGAAAGAAATGGCTGCTCTTAACTTAAAACCTGATTCCATCACGTATTCAACTATGATCTACGCTTATGTCCGTGTTCGAGACTTCAAAAGAGCGTTCTTTTACCACAAGATGATGGTTAAAAGCGGGCAAGTACCAGACCCGAGGTCATATGAGAAACTTAGGGCGATTCTTGAAGACAAGGCGAAGACAAAGAACAGAAAAGATAAAAGTGCTATACTTGGTATAATCAATAGTAAGTTCGGTCGTGTTGAAACTAGGCCTAGAGGGAAGAAGGATGAGTTCTGGAAATACAAGAGGAACCGAACATCTTATAAACCCCAAGCGTAGCCTGTTAAGCTATTTAAATACTAGTACATAGTGAGGATGTTGTTTAACTCGATATACTTTTATCATTCTTGTATCATGTGGACTAAAAAGTGCAGGAGTTTAGCTTTATTATTCAGACAAGCAAAGAATATCTTAAGCTTTAAGCAATCTTTCAGATATAAATAACACTTCCATCAAAGAACACACACATCACTCTCTCTTTTACATGAAAACAAAAAAAATGAAAATCTTGATTCTTATGTTGACGACAGTCATAGTAATCTCAATGCTTAGCTTGGTGGGCGCGTGCCGATCATACTGTGGAAATATAACCGTGGATTATCCATTTGGAGTCCGAAATGGATGTGGGCATCCAGGGTATAGAGATCTTTTGTTTTGTATGAATGATGTGTTGATGTTTCACATAAGTTCAGGTTCTTATAGAGTGTTGGATATTGACTACGCGTATCAGTCGATAACGCTGCATGATCCTCACATGTCGAACTGCGAAACCATTGTTCTTGGTGGCAAAGGCAATGGCTTTGAAGCTGAGGATTGGAGAGCCCCTTATTTCAATCCTACCTCTGATAATGTCTTTATGTTGATCGGTTGTTCTCCCAAATCTCCTATCTTTCAAGGTTAGTAAGTTAAACTACACAACACATACTCACAAACATATTTACTTTTTTATTTGTTTACATGCTTTAGACCAGATAGATAATCCGGTATAAGTTTTTTTCTTCGTTTGAGCTTGTTTTCTTCGTTTGAGCTTGTTTTCTTCGGTTTATAACTCCCGTTCAATAGAAAACGTAATCGGTTTGGTTCATTATGGTTTGATGCAATATTGATTTGGTTCAATTTGTATTTGGTTTTGGTCTAACTCTAAGATGTTACTAGATTTTGAACCGCGCTTAGATTTTGACCCGCACTTGAAAACGCGGAAATTTTTTATAACCAAAATTTATATAATTGGATTATGTCTTAATTTAAAGAATGTTATGGTATAAAATCAGTTTATCAAAATTTGTGGTGACGATTTTTTTCATTAGTTTTTAGTTTCAGTTTTTATTTATAGATTTGGTTTTTAGTTTTTAAGTTTCTATTTTTGATTTTCAGCTTTTGTTTGGGTTTTTAATTTTTAGATCTGCTGAGTTAGTTTGAACTGATATTACCAACAAAAAAAATTCAAATAATCGAACATCTAATTTAAAACTAAAAAGATGACAATTTTTTTTAAAAAAAAAATTACAATAAATTATTTTTTAATAAACAAAGCAAAAACTATAACAATATGTTATCCAGAACAATGCGTTTTGAGCTTTTGGTTTTGGGTTTTAGTTTTTAGTTTTTAGAATTGGTTTTTAGTTTTGCTTTACATTTTTTTTTAAATCGGTAAATTATTTAAGAAAAATAAAACAATAAATTATTTAAAAGTTACCATTGAAATTTATCAAAATAGTGATTGTTATTTAAAATAAAAAATACAATAACATGTTTTAAAGTACATGATTTAAATAAATGATTAATAATAGACAATTTTGTTTTGTTAAAAATATTAAATACATTTGGGCCTGAAAATAATAATAGATTTTTTGATCCATTAAGATAGAAATTTTATTCAATGTTTTTGGAGTTTTTCCTTAATAGTAAGCATAAAAATCAAACCATATAATTTGTCCTAAAAACAAAAGTAAGCCCAAGAGTATATCCCATAAATAATCATCGGTTTAATTTAAGTAATGCGGTTCAATTAACTATATGGCTTGTTGTAACACTCTAGAAAGAGTCCAAATTTAATTGACAATTTGTATTAGTAGATAAAAAGAAAGACTCTATTTTAATAGAGTAGATTTCCATTGGTTTCATATAATTTTAAATTTCCATTTTTTTAAGGAATTGTTAAGATGCTAAATGGTATATTACGATTTCCACATTAATATAATTAGTAGATTTCCATATTCCATATTTTGATAATATATATTCTTTTAGATCATTCCATATTTGTAGGAGAAAATATGTGTTTCCAGACACATAGATATCTGCCGTATTTTGAAGATAGTTTACATTAAGGTCGTCATGTTACAATAATTGTGTTGGTTTAATTTAAGTAATGCGGTTCAATCAATTATAAGACTTATATTATTTGTAACACTTTAGAAAGGATCCAAATTTAAATGACAACTTGTATCAGTAGATAAAAATAATGTCTCTATTTTAATAGATAAGATTTAAATAGTTATTATTCTTATGTTATATGATTATCCATATAAACGTATAGATGTGGTTAAAGTTTCTACAAACAGTAGAAAATTTTGATTTATGATTCTTAAACTATGTAATCAATCAGATTGTATATTTACATTCACAGGCGTTTGAACTCGTTTATTTATGGTTTTACAAAGAAAAAAACATAATATAACCACTAACCAATAAAATAATCGGCTCATAAAGGATTTTAGACTCGATATGCGCAATTTCTGTGAAATCTGGTTAATGCGACTGAATAGGGTTTGATAAACTAAATTTCCACTATTATTATTAGGCTTTCCGGAAAAGAAATTACCATGTCACAACATCTCTGGAATGAGCTGTGAAGAATACATGTCTTGCCCAGCATGGGATATGGTTGGATATAGACAACCGGGTCTATCATCCGGGTCGGGTCCACCCATGTGTTGTGCGATTGGATTTGAATCAGTAAAAGCGATAAATCTAAGTAAGTTGGAGTGTGAAGGATACAGTAGTGCATACAATCTCGCACCCTTGAAGCTTAGAGGACCTTCTGATTGGGCTTATGGAATACGAGTCAAGTACGAGCTACAAGGGAGTGATGCGTTTTGTCGTGCTTGTGTTGCAACTTCCGGTACTTGTGGCTACGAATCTGCTGACGGTGGAGGGCTCAGGCACGTTTGCATATGTGACCACCACAATTCTACCACAAACTGTGATTCAGGTCGGTTTTGCATTACATTTTATGGTTTATCTAAAAGTTAAAGCTGTATATTCCAACTAATAATCACAATATTTAGTGTGGGCAAAGTGACCTGATAACAGAATTCATCATTGTATAGTATTTGAAAAACTTGGATCAAAGGGAAAAAAACATATCTAGTCGAGACCAAAATTATGTGAAAATTGATGTTTAGTTAGATACAAACAAAAAGAAAAATAAAATAAACTATTCATTTATGAATCAGAATCCAAATTGAAATACCAAAAAGTAGAACCATATATATATTTGATTTAACATTCTTACGTATTATAACCATTATAAATTAAGGAGTTAACACACAAATGTGCATATGCATAATTTGAACATGCCGTTTTCTTGTAAAATTCACTAGTTTAGGTAAATTGCTTCGCATCATCGCATGCTTAAACGTATCAGTCAGACGTTAGATGTGATGTGTGGTACAGTGGACTGGCTCACAAACTTGTCTTAATTTATTAAAATGTTGACAATATCTATTATTTTATGTAGTTGTAACACCAAGCGGTGCATCTTCAAATGTTCGACCATATACCATTGGATGTAAGTATCAAAGTGCATTTACGTGTACAAATTTATTTTATTGATTATAAGCTAAATTACTACTGTTTCTTTTGCAGCACTGATCCTCTACTTCATAACTATGAACATAGGGTTTCAAAGAAGACAATGACAATACCCATTAATAATGTCTGGAATCAAGCCTCTATTTTTTACTTTACTCAAACATTTTGTTCATTGCTTGAAATTATTTTGACCTTTTGTATGTATTCCCACGAAACTTGATTATACACCAAAATTATAGACTTAATAACATGTAGTAAAAATCCCAAGAAACATATTTCAGTTATGAAATAATAACTGAAAAAGGAGCAATTGATTGCTTTGTGTTTTGAGTGTGTGTAAACACAATGAGAGGAGTGAATGACTAAACTTAACTTCTTCTTTTTTAAGCAACTTTTATTTAAACAATTAATTCTAGTACATTAAATATATAGCATGTTTGGCAACTGACTCTGGGGATAAACTTAAACTAGATAGCAGTACGTAGAGGATAAAGTAGGTATATATCGTTGAGAAGTCATGCAATCTCTAAATGTCATCCATTCAATTTCACCAGGTTCATAAGTGCTTGTGAATCAAAGAGGACCAAGAGAAAACTAATCCCGCAACTGAGAGCGAAGATCATGACTTTTTGCATCACCAAAGTTTCCGCAATAGAGGTGACATCACAGGGGAGGAGGTCGCTGAGTGAGAGGAGGATGACTGCATCATCAATGATCCAACCAAAACATGCATCTCCGGTTAAGGGGTTCCAAGCGGCATCAATGTACATGCAGACTGGATCCTGGTTGATGCTAGATTTTGTTGATTGAGGTTTGGAAAGGGGATCATGGGAGACAGACCATTCTTTCTTGGATCGCTTTTGCCAGTGTTTCCGCAGAAGAAAATGCAATGTTTTGGAAGATTAGTTGATTCCTTGAGATCCATAGATTCCAACAGATCCAAGCTGAGAGCGTCGGGACCCAGGCCCACATGTGGGAGAGATCAGGTTCGTCAGAGCAGTTCAAGACCACCACATGTGCTTGAGATGAGGCTCAAGTTAAAAACTGAGGTTAGAGGGGCTAGATTCCATACCTCCTAAGAGTATACACAAGTGATGAGTACATGGGCTACCGATTCCACCTCATTACATATGGGGCATCAGTTTGCTACACCAAACCTCAAAAACAATACCTAATGACAACTCAGTTCACTAAACAAATCAACCTTCCTCAACTTAAATCTTCCACTAACAAACTCTTCTATGAAGACAGTCCTTGACCAACAGACAACATAACCAAAACCCAACCCATTTAAGAGTATATTCTAGTAGACTCTAAATCAGTCGAGATAACCCACTACAGAGACAAAACAGACCCAAGCCTTATCTCCTATTCAACCTGCAAAATCTTACAGACCTATTCTACCATATCCAAGGATACACCTACATCGATTATAAAAAGAGAAATTCTTGGGTTCACCCCCTCTAGATTCACTAACCAATATAATTTTATTATTTCACATTCAGTATCTTTTAAAAGAAAAGAAATAAATTATCATCAAATTATATTATGTTTAAAAAAAAAAGATAAAAATAAATTAAAAATATTAGTAGTTGCAAACAAACAAAAAGTTCTAAAAAAAATTTTAATACCGTCAGCAAAACACTAAATCCTAAACCATAAATCATAAACCCTTGGATTAATTTTAAACCATGTGATTTATGATTAATCCAAGGGTTTAGAGTTTAACCAATGGTTTAGGGTTTAGGATTTAAGTTTTAGGGTTTAGTGTTTTGCTGACAGTATTAAAAATATTTTTTTAAAAGTCAAAGATTTATCCAAAGGTTTAGGCTCTGTAGAAAATTTTTAAGGTTTAGGATTTAAAGTTTAAGGTCTAGTGTTTTGATAAAAGTATTAAAACCAATTTTTTTTTTGCAACTACTATTATTATTATTATTTTTTATCTTTAAATTTTTAAAAAATATTATAACTCGACAATATTTTATTTCTTTTTCTAAAAGATACTGAATATAAAATAACGTAATATTATTGGTTGGTGAACGTAGAGGTTCACCCGATGAACCCAAGAATTACTCTTATAAAATTGCATTTTTGCTGAGCCTTTTACATCAGACCCTACGACCACTCTTGGTTCATCAGTTTTGATCAAATTTTACTAAGTCAATCCAGGATGGTTCAATGAATGGTGGTACTGGTTCGAATAATCTGATCCGATCTACCCATAAGAAGTACTCAGGACCTCTTCCCCGTTCTACAAGAAGCACATACGTGATCAATCAGTAGGTCCACTAAACAAGCTGTTTTTCCATATAAATATGCGCATATTATGGATATGTTCATGGCATTTTACCCTAGCCATAGCTCTTCAAGACATGCCGTATTCTCTCCTCCATGAATTCATGGTAAAATGGTGGGATAAATACAACCACGATAGATGTTCTCTCACCAACATTTAAAGTATTTCCAAATACTAAACCAAACAAAAACAACTATTCAAACCGTCTCCAAATCAATACCCCTTCAACCAAGCTAACTTTCCCAAACAAATTCAATCCCAAAAACAAAAGAAAACTCCTCCTCAAGTCCAACAAGTTCAACCACTTCATCATCCTCCCGCAAATCCTAAGAAAAGAAAAAATTCAAGAAATTCCTCACCGAACTATTGGCCTCCTCTTCAGAGAAAGACGACAATAACCAAGACAATACCCAACCTGAGGATCCTTTTGGAAGTCCATTGGGTCATGATCAATTTCAAGTTTAATAAAAAACATAATATATAATATTTTGGTAATGGATCAATAGTTTTACTTTTTTATGTTCGGATCCATATGTTTTTAGACTGGAAATAGTTTAATTTAGTTATTATTATTATTTTTACTTGGGTTTCTAAACCCAAATTTGAACATTTGCCTTTCTAAACCCAAATTTGAACATTTAGTTATTGTAATTGTTTTTATTTGAGTTTCTAAATAAGAAAAAAAATCTAAAAGTCTGATATTGTATATAATCACTTATTAATAACTTTTTCCTTTATAAACCCAAATTCGAACATTTAGTTATTGTAAGAGTTTTTATTTTAGTTTCTAAATAAGAAAAAAAATCTAAAAATCTGATCTTGTATATAATCACTTATAATACCCCTTCTTCAACCAAGCAAACTTTCCAAAAAAATTCAATCCCGAAAACAAAAGACAAGTTCTCCCCAAGTCCAACAAGTTCAACCACTTCATCATCCTCCCGCAAATCCTCAGAAAAGGAAAAATTCAAGAAATTCCTCGCCGAACTATTGGCCTCCTCTTCATAAGAAGACGACAATAACCAAGACAATACCCAACCGAAGATCCTTTTGAAAGTCCATTGGGTTATGATCCATTTCAAGTTTAATAAAAAAAACGTAAAATAATGTTTAGATAATATATAATATTTTGTAACAATAGTTTTACTTAGTTTAATTTATTTATTATTATTCTTTTTATTTGGGTTCTAAACCCAAATTTGAACATTTGCCATTCTAAACACAAATTTGAACATTTAGTTATTGTAATTGTTTTTATTTGAGTTTCTACATAAGAAAAAAAAATCTAAAATCTGATATTGTATATAATCACTTATTAATAAACTTTTCACATCTGTTTTTAAATAAATATTTAAATTGAATAATCAATTTAATTTAATTTATGATCTTTGGTTAAATAAATTTTTGGATTCGCCACTACTTGTCAGATAACAAAAAATTAAGGGCTTCTTAGGTTCATCTTAGTTGTACAGCTTGTGTTTTAACCAAACAAGACATCTAGTGTGATCTCAGATTCTACTAGTCTTAAAATGTGCAAAAGATTTAGATACAAACAAAGCCACTCTCCATGAATCAATGCACGAACTAGTTTTTTTTTTTTTTTACCAAAGGGACCAGCACCCCTTTTAATCCATTAGACAATATTTTTAAACCTTACAAGAAACACTGAATCAAACAATTTTTTGGGTCATCAGACTACTAGGTCGACTGCGGACGAACCACAAATTAATACACTAATTAATTTAATATAATTATACATTAGCTATTAAAAATATATGAGAAAATTTCACATTTATTAAAAACTATAGAAACATATTTAAAATTGATCTTTTCCTTCACATTTAAAAAAAAAATTTAAACTATTTAAAAACTTTTTGTAAGAAATTAGGAGTCGCGCATAACAAGACTTAAATCACATAAGTTTTAGATACTTATCATTGTTCACTATATTTTCTTTGGGAGGAATGATGAAATGTTCATCAAAATCTAAATATCACAATAATGATTTATTTGATATTATTATTATTATTATTATTATTATTATTATTATTATTATACAAAATTGAATATAATCAATGAATTTGATTCATAAATACATTATTTATTACATGTAAAATCAAGAAAACAAGATGAAAGCTTGTGATTCACGAAAAAAATGAAAACAAAGTTTATATGATAAAAGTTGGAACCTAAAAGGTTAAAACAAAATGTTATTCACTATAAACGAAATCATCAAAAATCTTAAAAGAAATTTGAAGGATACATACAGTTTCTTTCATAGCAAGGAAAACGATAATTTCATAAGAAAACTAAAATTTAGAATTAAAAACCCAACTTCCTAATTTTGGAATACAAACAGTATTTAATAAAGTAGTTAAAAACTAAGGAAAAATATTCACTGATTTACCCAGTTTAACCGATAACTGGATCACAAGATTTGAGGGATTTTAGCAGATTTTATCTAGGTTTTAATTAGTGGATATTTTTTAAAATCCAAACCGAATTATTGGGTTTGGCGGTCTGACCGCGAGTCTACGTTCTGCTTGAAAGCACTGCCACTAGGTGAGTAAAGAGCATATGTATGCAGGAATCATAAACAAAGTCTTAAAGTTAGACATTGTTGTGTGATTCCCCAAATAATGTTGTTGCATATACGAATGTTTGGTAGACGACAAATTTATGTAATAATAATATTTCTTTTATTTTAGAAAGAAAATATATAAGTGGTTTGGAAATGGTCCAAAATCTATCAATTTTTAAGACTAGATAGTTATGTGTAGAAAATTACTTTGGGGATATCAAAACTTAAAAACGAAACACAGTAAATTAAAATATTGATAAAGGTATGAAATTATTCAATATATTTAAGAAAGTTTTTCTTGTCAACAATATATTTAAAATGTTAAGAAAAATTCTAAAGATTTTTAGTACTTCCTCCGTTCATTTTAGTTGTCATTCTAGGTTTTTGCATATAGATTAAAGAAATATTTAATTTTACATATTTCCAAGATAAAAACACAATTACACCTAACCATTTTTCAACCAATAGAAAAATAGAAATTATATAAAACTAATAAATTTTACCTCGAAACTATAAAACGACACTTAATTGTGACAAAAAAATAAGCCTAAAATGACATATATTCTGAAACGAGTAGTATTTTTCAAAAACATGATGTTTTTGAAGTTCCCAAAATTATAAGATTAGGTGATGGACATGTAGTAAACGGGCCTCCAGTTTTCTTCCATAATAAAACCAAATGGCCCAAGTAGAAGAAAAAAAGCCACGTTACCTTTCTTCAGCACAAACCGTAGAAGAAGAAGGGCTACTTCCCTTGTTCGCTCTCAGCCTCCGTTCCTGCAAACACGATGGGAAAGAAGACGAAGAAGGCCGGTAAAGGCAAGGAGAAAACTGAGAGGAAAACCGCCAAGGCTGAGGAGAAGAAAGCTCGACGAGAAGGCAAAAAGCTTTCTCCTGAAGACGACATAGACGCTATTCTCGTATTTACTCTCTTCTTCCGCTTCTTTGTTTTCATTAGGTTCTGTCTGAAAGACAGCAGAGAGATTTCTTTTTCATTGTCTGAAATTCTTATCGCTCCTTAGTGTATTAGTATCAACTTATGAATTGGGCTCTGTTCATAGTTATATAGATTTATTGATTAAAAGAGACTACTTTAGTAGAGTTACTGCAACAACAAAGTTCACAATTTTTTTGTATATGTTTTTACCAGTTGAACATACAGAAGGAAGAGGCTAAGAAGAAAGAGGTCCTTGTTGAGGAAAATGTACCTGCACCATCTCCTAGGTCAAACTGCTCGGTTAGGCTTTGCTTTATGTCTTTCTCTGAAACTTTCTTTTTTATCTAAATACGTTTCAATTTTGCTAAATATGTGTTTGATGCAGCTTACAATAAATCCCTTGAAAGAGACGGAGTTAATACTCTATGGGGGCGAGTTCTATAATGGTCAAAAGGTTAGCTTTGAAAATTTTGGTCTTGGTTGGACAATCTTTGTAGTCCTTGTTTGATTCTCTAAGCATTTAAGAAAAAATGTTTTTTTTGGTGAATGCAGACATATGTATATGGTGATCTCTACCGATATGATGTCGATAAGCAGGAGTGGAAGTTAGTTTCAAGTCCCAACAGTCCACCTCCTCGCAGCTCTCACCAGGCAGTTGCTTGGAAGAATTATCTCTACATATTTGGTAGGTTTAGTTTTTTCTTCTTTCATATTCATTCCTTGCCGTTCATATTTGTAAGCCTCTTTTTTAATCGATTAGGTGGTGAATTTACATCTCCAAACCAAGAGCGGTTCCATCACTACAAGGTCAGAGTTGCATATTTATTTGGGTTTTTTCAGTCTGATACTATGTTTTTTGGTTTCTCATACTTAAACTTTGGTTTTAAATTTTATAGGACTTTTGGATGCTGGACGTGAAAACTAATCAATGGGAACAAATAAATTTAAAGGGATGTCCTAGTCCCCGTTCTGGTCATCGTATGGTATGTTTTTGACAAATTTGCCTTTACACTAAACTATAGTAGTCGCTAACATACTGCTGGAATAACTTTGCATATGCAAATATCCTAAAACAAGATAATATCAGATATGTAGGACTATATTATCTGGACGATTTATCTCCAGTGTTCTGCTTAATTTTCAAACTATCCTTTGTAATGAATATATAGTGAAAGTGTAATTATAACTAATCAACTCTTTCTTTCCGTCTAGTAAACAACCGGTCAAGTTCTTATCCGGCTTCTTCAATTTTTTTTCTCCAGGTATTATACAAGCACAAGATTATAATTTTTGGTGGCTTCTATGATACTCTACGAGAAGTAAGGTAATTTACTCATCGCGTGAGAATTATATCATGATAATGTCTTATCTTCGTTGGTAGTTTTTCTCCCTTTTGTTATTCCCTGGATGCTTAATTATTTTGGTTTGGATAAATCCTTTTGTAAGCAATTTAAATTAATGATGGCTACTACTGAATTAGGATCTTGTGTCACTGTTATCTCTAAGCTTTTATTTGATCTTAAGTTTACTTGTGCCATCCACTGCAGGTATTACAATGATCTCTATGTCTTTGACTTGGACCAATACAAGGTAAACCTACTTTCCATTGAAGAAGTTTCAACTCTCCACCCATCTTACCTCTTACTGATATATTTTGGTGTCTCTTTGATAGTGGCAAGAAATAAAGCCTAAGCCTGGTGCCATGTGGCCTACAGCTAGAAGCGGTTTTCAGTTCTTTGTTTATCAAGATGAGGTTAGTTTAGCAGGTTTATGTCTATATCATATCCGGAGTTAAAACTCTGTTTCTTTTCCTGAATTAAAATTAATAGAAATGAACAGATCTATTTTCCAAAGGTTCAAGCATTGCCAATTTATTGATAGGAAAGCCTCTCTTACGCTGCAGATATTCTTATATGGTGGTTATTCAAAGGAAGTTTCATCTGAGAAGAGCTCTGAGAAAGGAATTGTTCATGCAGACTTATGGTCTCTTGATCCCAGAACCTGGGAATGGAACAAAGTATGTACTCGTACAGATGCTTTTGCAATTTCTGCTAATTAGAAATTTTAACAGACCCGCTTTTCTTTCCTTTGTATATATTGTAATAAACCTTGGTTGTTGTAATTAGGTGAAGAAAATTGGGATGCCTCCTAGCTCCCGTGCAGGGTTTTCGGTTTGTGTCCACAAAAAGCGGGCTTTGCTGTTTGGTGGTGTCGTGGACATGGAAATGGAAGGTCAGGAAATGGTTATGTCCTTGTTTCGTTTTTTTTTTGTCTCTAATCTGTGATAAAGTTGAATTATCATCGACTTGTGCAATTTTTTTTGGCAGGTGATGTAATGATGAGTTTGTTCTTAAATGAACTCTATGGCTTCCAGTTAGATAATCGCCGCTGGTAAGAATCCAATTGAGATGTTCTTATGAGGACTGAAACTTTCGAAATTTCTTCCCCTAAGTACTTTTTGTTTTGTTCCTTGCTCCTTTTCTGTGGAGTACAGGTACCCCATAGAGCTACGAAAAGAAAAATCATCAAAAGATAAGGTATGATTATGTCTACCAGAGTCACTGTTGTGTGTTGTATTTACATGTTACCATCACTTTGATCTTTATGGTTAGACGTTTGAAATGACTTGAGAGACTTATGTACGGTTATAGGCAAAGAAGAATTTAGGGGCCAAACCTATAGCATCTAATGATGATGATGATGATGAGATGGATTCAGCAGAAGAAGGTGAATCGTCGGCCATGGGTGATATGGCAGGCTCTTCCGATGGGATTTCTGAGCGTATGGCAGCATGTCTAACTGTTGAAGGAAGTACACTTAAGGCTGAGTCTGATAAAAGTAAAGCTCCAAAGGGAAGACTAGATCCACAAGTGTCTGTCTCAGAAGAGGTTTGTTCATTAACATTGTGTAACTTGTGTTATGAGCTTTTGTGCCAACTTGTTTTTTCTTTGTGCAGGTTGTAAAACCATGTGGACGTATTAATTCTTGTATGGTCGTTGGGAAGGACACCTTATACATATATGGTGGCATGATGGAGATAAAAGATAAAGAGATAACTCTTGACGATTTGTATTCGCTTAATCTTAGCAAACTTGACGAGTGGAAGTGTATCATTCCGGTTTGTTCAAGATCAATAATCTACCTTTTCTTTTTCTTTTTGTTGATTAAAAATTTGAAAAAATATTGTTTATGTCCTTAAAACAGGCGACTGAAACAGAGTGGGTGGAAGTCTCAGAGGATGAAGAAGGGGACGAAGATGAGGATGAAGATGATAGTGAAGATGAAGGAAACAGTGAAGAGTCTGAAGATGAAGATGACGAGGAAGAAGTTGAGGTAATGGTCTCTTCTTAGAGCATCTTCAGCACTTTTGTCTTGTTGGCTTTGACTCAATTTGGCCATGTAAAATCTAGGCTATGGATGTTGAAGGATCAGTGAAAGTAGGAGAAGTTGTTGCAATGATTAAAGGTGAAGGAAAAACACTCCGAAGAAAAGAGAAACGAGCTCGGATTGAACAGATCAGAGCTAATCTAGGACTCTCAGATTCACAGAGAACCCCAGTGGTAATAATTGCTTGAGTTTTAATGAGAAAGAGAGATTCTGTTTGAAGCTCTCGGCTAATTTGATCATGATGTTGTCTTTGAAGCCTGGAGAAACTTTGAAGGATTTCTATAAGCGCACTAATATGTACTGGCAAATGGCTGCTTATGAGCACACTCAACATACCGGCAAGGTATGCCCTCTGTGTTAATGGAGCATCTATGTTGTGGCACTTTCATCTGTCTTTAAGGATGATTCATGTAAAATTGGTATTGCAGGAGCTGCGGAAGGATGGGTTTGACCTTGCGGAAACTCGGTATCTGGAACTCAAACCTATACTAGATGAGGTCAGATGAGTCTCCATTTTTTTTTTCTTTCTTTTCTCTCTATACTTTTTAAAAAAGTAACCAAAGTTCTGATGTGATGATGATGGTTGAATGTAAAATCTGCAGTTGGCAATACTCGAGGCAGAGCAAAAGGCTGAAGAAGCAGAAGGAGCTGAGGCTAGTGGTACCTCTAGGAAGGGAGGCATTGCAAAGAAGAAGAGATGAGACTTTTTGCTGTTCTTCAAAAAGTATTATATATATACAGTCGAATATCAGTTTTCAAGTTGGATTTTTTTTCGTGTCTACGTAATGCGACTATGTCTTGAAACAATTTCGGAAGAATTTAATCTTTGAGTATTTATCTATACTATTATTTAAAAAGTAATTTTGTTGAGGTGTCATGTTCTCCATAAGTTTAGGTAATTTTATTTCTTTATCATATTTTTAATATTTATATATATTTTATTTATAAATAAAACGAATTTATATGAATATATCATATTTTAATAAAATAAGATAATTCTTGTGAATTATGTTATTATGTTAAAAATATATTTTTATACATAAAACTTAAATTTTAAATTAAGATATAAACATTATTATATTTATCTAAAATGAATTTGTATTAATAATTTAATATAATTAAAACGAATTGATATTAATGTTTTTATCTTGAAATATATTTTTACATATAAAACTCAAATTTTAAATTAAGATATAAACACTATTATATTTATCCGCAGCATGAAGATAAAATTAAAACTAATTTATATTAATAATATGATATTTTAGAAAATAAGTTAATTCTTATGTATTATGTTGTTATCTTGAAAAAATATTTTTCTATTATAAATTTTAAATTAACATGTAAAAAATCTATAATATTATTTAAGAAATGAATTTGATGTTTGCTAATTTGTCATATTTTTCATGATTTTAGGTAATTTTGATAATTTATTATATATATTTTTAAAAATATATTAATAGTATCAGATTCTTAGAAAATAAAATACTTCTTATGTATTAAGTTGCTGTCTTAAAAATATATTTTTCTATTAGAAATTTAAAATTAAGATATAAAAAGTTGTAGTTATTCTATAATTAAAATGAACTTACACTAATAATATTATACTCTTAGAGAATATGGTAGTTCTTATATATTATGTTGTTATCCTGAAAATATATTTTATATTATACAATTTAAAAGTAAAATAGAAAAATCATGTATTATTAATTAAATATAGATTATCACTCAAGAAAAGTTATTTAAGAAGTGAATTTGCTGACTCATTAAGTTATCAATGATTTTAGGTAATTTTAATTGTATGTCATAATTTCTATAATCTTATTTAATTATTATATAGTTAAAAAAAATTATCATATTATATCTCTATAATATTATTTGAGAAGTCACTTTCTTAGGTGTCGCGCTCACGTTAACTCTCACGCTGGTTAATTACTATGATACCCTTAATGAATTAAAAATATATTTAAATATTATTATTTCCTTTTTAAAATCTTCCAGATAACAATATAAAATAAAAAGGAAATATTTATAAAATTTACAAAACTATTTAAAACGGAAAATAAGTATATATATAATATGGTTTCATAAAAAAAGAAAGTTTACAAAATAGTAATATTTAACTTAAATATATTTTTAAATAACATAAATTATACTTTTAAGTAATAAAATACTTTATATCTATATCTTCTTAGATGAAAAAAATATTTGTATATAATGTGTTTTCATTAAAAAAGTTCATACAAATAATCTTGATATTAGAAAAGAAAGAAATATTTTTCTTTAAAAATAATTTAAACAATAAAATATATATTTTCAAAATGAATTATTTTTTGATATATCTATCTATTTTATTAGATTATTACATAAAATAATTAAGTAACATAAACTAATATATGTTTAATTGGAAAAAAAATTATAATTAGTATTATTGAAATATTTTTTTAGTATATTTATTTGATTATAATATCATACAATTACAGCAAAAAATATAAATTATATTTTATTTATATAATATAATTTCTCAAAAATAAAATCACATTTTTACTACATATTTTAATAGATGTTAAAAACAAAACTAAAAATAAATTTAATAATAAACATCTTTTGATCAAATAACTACAATTCTTTTGATATATCATAACACTATAATTTAACAAGGTAGATATATTATAATTAATAGTTAAAATTATCTGTTTTCTTAATAACTCTTTTGATGTTTAATTTTCTG